>JAHBCN010005064.1:0-58265 GCA_019359885.1 Listronotus oregonensis | reverse complement strand
TTTTTTAAGTCTATAACAATTAAAATGTTATTACTTTTTCGAATCAGTTTATTGTATATTTTTATATTTCTTATTAACTTTAAAATTATCTACTACGGTACTGTTAGGCAAAAATTTGTCGTTTTACATAAATAAGTAATCGTTTTAATCCGGCTCTGACTTTTCCCGGATGTGCGACAGAGGGAGCAACGTTTCTGTCTCGTTTGTTCGTAGACTGCGAGATCAAAGGTGCCGACCGGAGTTGTGGAGCTGTAAGTAAGCTGTGCTCATAACTTCAAAAGATAATATGGAAAAAACCTTTAATTTTTTTCGTCTAAAATAAATCGAAATAAAGGCTCCAGAAGCCACGTAAATATAATCAAACACCCTGTACACATTAATACCTGTAAATTAAAAAAATATTTTGACGGCCCAACCTGATCTTCAGGTCAACAACTTTGTTTACTGGACTAATACTGTATATTAAAACGAAATTTTATTTTCTTACAGGTGTTTTTTGCCTAGTTAAAACAAAATAATTTACCTTAAAGAGCTACATTAAAACACTAAATAAAATTATATTTTTATTTTGTTTAGATGACCTTATAGATTGACCGTGCGTTACGGCCGCCTATTTAAAAATAGATCATACAAATTTTGCCAAATTTTATTTTTCTGCTAGTTTATTGAAATTTAGTTGGAATTGTTTTTAATTAAAATAACTTTTTCTTAATGGATAAAGAAGTGTATGTTTTTTTCAGTTAATTATTTTATTGTGACTTATTATTGATCATATTGTGTTTAATATTTTTTTAGTACTCGTAGAACTTCAAGAGTTGAAGATACTTCATTTAATCAAAAAAGATGTATAGCATGGTTTAGGGAATATACAACCCCAGACGAACCCGATACATTAGGTCCTGAAGGAATGGAAAAATTTTGTGAAGATATAGCTGTTGAACCAGAAAATGTGGTTATGTTAGTATTAGCTTATAAAATGCAAGCTCGGCAAATGGGTTTTTTTACTAAAGATGAGTGGATTAAAGGGCTTAGTGAGATGCAGTGTGATTCTATTCAAAAACTTCAGTATCGTCTAGACTATCTTCGTTGTCTCTTAAACGACCCAAATACATTTAAGGCAATTTACCGATACGCTTATGACTTTGCTCGGGTAAGTATTGTAAAAAAAATATTTTTTTATTTCCTAAAAAATAAAGAGTGACCGCAAAAACAGCATATTTTTAGCCTATTTTCTCACCCTTGCCAGAGACCTTTAAAAAAATCCTAAAATTATTTTGCATATGTAAAATTATCAGTAATGAAAAATCAAGATGAGCATATTTCCACCCTAAAAGTCGGGGTTAAATACTCCCCTAAATATCAAAAAAATAAAAAATAACTTGAAAAATCTAGAATAAACTAGAATATTCTAAATTATTAGAAATTCAAATCGTGTACTTCCCACCAGTATCTATTTAGGGAAACCACCCCTGTTAGGAGGGGGTGAACTACCCCCAAATCTGATAACATATAGCAATATAAGAAAACTGTCGAATATTTTATATTAGATCTTGCTTTTTTTAACGTTCGGGGGTAGTTCACCTCCTCGTTACAGGGGTGGTTTTCCTATAGGTACTGGTGGAAAGTACACGATTTGAATTTCTAATAATTTAGAATATCTTAGTAGTTTTTCCTATATTTTTCAAGTAATTTTGATTTTTTTTTCATATTTAGGGGATGATTTAACCCCTTAGCGAGTTTAAGAGTGGACTTTCAACTATATTACTCCCTCATTAATATGAAAATAAATTATTTTCTATTTGTAAGATTTTATTTTATATAAAAAATACAATAAAAATCGCTTTTATTCTTATTTATATTATTCATATATTTCAGTTTTGCGTCATCATATCAACCCCTAATTAGGCGTGATTTTCGACATTTTTTGAAAAACCAAAAATATGCTCATCTCGATTTTTTATTACCAATAAATTGACATAGGCAGAATATTTTTAGGATTTTTTTTAGGTCTCTGGCAAGGGTGAGAAAATAGGCTAAAAATATGTCAAGTTTTTAGTTGATCTAGTTATCCATATAAGTATATTTTCTTTGGGATTGCTGGATCACTTTAGTCCAGGTCCCGGGGCAAGTTGGCCACCGTTGTCAAGATAAAATGAAAAGAAAAAAATAGAAATTTAAACTAAATGTTTAAGAAAATTTTGGATTAAAAGGTTAGGAAATACTGACATATTTTTAAATTTATGACGTTTTGTCATAAATTTAAAAAACGCTCTGTATATTTGGCCAAGTTTTGGTTTTTTATTCAATTCTACATTGAAATTGTAAACAACACTACACGTCAATAATTGCTGGTTTTTGAGATAATTAAGTAACTAAATGATATGGCATACATAACATGGGATTCTGGTTCTCGAACAATTTTTAAAAATTTGAGTATGTTGATTTTTAATTCAATAGAAACATGTTTTAAATAGAACATTCCTGTTCTATTTAAAATATGTTTCCAACAGGGTGGCCCAAAAAATCACTGAGAAGTTAAAGCTTCCCTGTTCCTTAATACTTATTTAAAAAGCCTGACTTATTATCTAAATCCAACAAAAAATTAATTTACCTACTTACTTAGAGTTAAAAAATGTAATTTGCTATTCAACACATACAGGGTGTTTCAGTATTGAAGAAATAAACATGTTTATACCAAGTAATATGTTAATTTTCCTTAAAATATAGGTATGAAATGGAACCTCCTAGATACTTTACTCTGTAGGTGTACACGAGAATTTAGATATAGGTAGCCTAATTTTATTATACCTCCGTTAAAAAATTGCCAGAAAAATGTGCAGATTTTAAAACTATGTACCCCTTTATATGTCACAAAATATCTTGTGGGAACAAACTAAAAAAAATCTTTAATTCCAAATATCCCTGTATATTTGGGACAATAAACCAAAATATTTTAACCTAAATTTACCTTAATAAACTGTCAGAAATGTATTATTTCTAAAAATATGTAGAGTATATCACAATATTAACATTTTAGTTGGCCTAATCCATATTATTCGATACTGGACCACTCTGTATGTGTTAAATGTTAAATCAAATTATTTTAACTCTAAACAAATATATAAAACATTATTCCGTTGGATTTAGACGAAATTTCACTCTTTTTATGCGTTTATATTGGAATTAATAAACAGTTAAGCTTCAGCTTTTCAGTGATATTTTGGGCTACCCTGTAAGCCTGCACAAAAATGTCCCATTTCAAAGATGTTCCTATTGATCTAAAAAATAACATACCTACTTAAATTTAAAAAAATCGTTCGAGAGCCAGAATCCCATGTTATGTGTGCCATGTCCTTTTAGCGTTATTTAGGACAAAATAATTGAGTCAAAAATATTTTAGGACAAAGATCAAAGAAGTATGGATATGGAAACCGCAAAAGCCATGCTGCAACTACTTTTAGGTAAACATTGGCCACTTTACACTCAATTTAGTCAGTTCCTTGATCAGTCAAAGTACAAAGTTATCAATAAAGATCAGTGGTGTAATATATTGGAATTCTCACGGACCATTTACAATGATCTTTCAAATTATGATGTGGATGGCGCGTGTAAGTATTGTTTAATTTTTGTTGTATGTGTTATACAGGGTGATTTAGAACATATCGTGAAAATCTTAATGGTCTGTGGCCATAAATAACTTAGTTGATATCTTCGAAAATAAATTTGACAGTATTTTTTAAAAAGGGCTTAATATACAGGGTATTTCTTTATTATTGCAAAAAATTTTGCAGACGGACTCCTTGAATGAAAATACGAAAAAAAGTTCCTATAAACATATCTCCTAAACTTTTTAGTTTTTAAACTATAGCTCAGTAAAGTTTTAAGAAAAAAAAATTAATTATTTTAATTTATTAATGTGGATAAACATAAATGAAATTTGGGATAGATGTTTGCGTTTCCAAACCTTTCTTACAATAAGTATTTGTAATTATCTGCTACCCTGGAAATAGGTTAAAATCTGCAACGCAAGGAACTAATTAAAAAACTCCCTATGTTCCCTGAGAAATCAATGAAATTTTTATTTGTTTACTTAAAAGTTAATTAACAATATGATAATAAACTAATAATTTTTAGTTATTATTATTTTATTAATATATAAATATTTGACAATAAATCCTGAAAATTTCGATAATTTATCTCTAACGCTTGATTTAAAATCAATTTTTTAGTTAAAAGTACCTAAAATTTTCACTGTAAAAAAAATTAAAATTAAAATTTTCAAAAATCGGGGGATTAATTTTTCATGGTAACTACTTATAAGAAAAATACAAGAACTTAATTTTTATGATAAAGTGGAAAATAGGGGGTTTTAATTTTCAAATAAGAAGTTAGTAAACGATATTATTTTTATTTTTTAGGGCCTGTGATGTTGGATGAATTCGTTGAGTGGTTAAAGGCGGCAAGAGCTAAAAACGACGTTAGTTGAGGTTTAACTAGGAAATTTACACAAATTTCATTGCAACTTTTATATTGATGATAAACTGTGTTAAGAAACCCCTTACCATAATTTTAGTGAAGATTTTATCTTATTTATGCTGTGACCACCCGTTAACGCTGTTACTTTCAACTTTGCCAAAATTATAGTAAGGTTTGTCAAAAGTAAAATTTTCCATAATATGTATATTGATTAAGTAATGTCGTGAAAGAATAAAAGTAACATGTAGATAATTTTGACCATGTGGCGTACAAGTAAAAAGTCAATCCATCTGAAGTGGCCCAAAAATAAAAATAAAAAATAGTGAAACTTTCCAGATTGTTTCTTCTAAATCTTAAGACTTAAAATCCGTTTTTTTAACTCAAGCAGTTCATGCACACCAGCATGCGTATTTGAAATAGAGGACCAGTGCCGGACTTAGAAATTTCTATAAATCATTCATTAATTTATATTTATAAAATATATTTTTTCTAATTTTGACATTAAAAGTGACACTTTTCAAAACTTATTGACGTTGTAAAATATCTTAGTTTTCATAACTAGTTACAAAAAGTAAACTTTTTCGCAATTGGTGATAAAAAGTAAGATATTTGACGTCAATGAGTTTAGATTTTTTTTTATTTTTTAAACTTGAATTAAAAAGAACTTTAACATATTTAAAATTAGAAAAAATATCTTGTGAAACGCGTTGGAAAACACTTTTTTTCATAATTTTCAATTTTTGGACTGCTCGATACGAAAAATAGTGCTTTTCCATCAATTGCACAAATAACTTTTTTTTCTATATTTAGATACTAAATTTTTTTATTTTGCGTTTCTATACATTTATAAATTATATTAGGTAGTAATGTAAATAATAAGGTAACAAAATTAATATTACAAAATTTAAATAGCACAAAATAGGGGCTAATAAAAGATAGGGTTTGTTTCAAGACCCAGTGTACCGCCGTGAACAGTTTTGAAATTGTTAGAACCGATTAAACGCCTGATATTTACTTTACACGGTTTTATGTCAGTTCAAAAACGACGAAGTTTAAAGGCTTTTTCTATATTTAAAGGGTTCCTCTTTGTTTGAAGATCAGTAAAGGGATCGGGTAATACATTGTCACCTATCGGTTAGGAATGGGTTTATTTGACTGGACTTGCATATGGCCGTACAATAATCGGTCTTTTGCGAGATTGAAACAATAATTTATTATAAACAGAAGGAAAAAAAAGTTTGTACAAATAACATTAACACTTTTCCTGCTTAGACTTAAGTTTTTTATAGCGATAATAAGATATTGTAAACATCTTAAATGTATTTATACAAAACAAGCATACATTTACAAAAAGCAGCCTTGCCGTTTGGCAGTGCAAATAAGCCTGCGAGAGAAAAAAAAGAATCATGATATAACCTTTCGCCGTGACTCCAACGTGTCGATTGATCGACGAGGAAAAGCCGACAAGTCAGCACGCAGAGCGGGGTATATATTGTTTATAATTCTTTTTTATACAAAAGGAATGTATAAGTGCTACCACTATACACAAAATAAGTCAATAAAACAGTAAAACTTGTTTTGAAGCCGCTATCAAATAGAATTTTTATTACAAATCACAAAATAAGTCCAAAAACTAAAAAATCTCACACAAGCGGCCAGTACGGAACTGGCCGGCGACAAACGTGTAAATAAAATCGGTCTACCGGTCCGTTCTGCGCATGATTTAAGACCCTAAGTGATGACTACCGCCTCAGCGCACGGACATACTTTTTCGCCCATAAAATCTAACTTTTGTACTGCGCATTTGATACCCTTTGCCGGTCCATATAAAGGTCAGTAGAAAATCACAGGACGCATTATATGTAAAATACAGCAAAATTTTATTTTAATAATTTGTTTTTAAAAAGAAAGTCAAATGTAGTTTGATTTTTATTTAATTTGTAAGTAGTATATGTTGGTAGTATAACGGCAAATACTAATAATTGCAATAAACCAACCGTTTAATTGTTATAAATTTTCACAAAATATATTTTTTTGATAAATCCTTAATTTTAATCTTTAATGATAAATAACTCTGATAAGGTTAAAGATAAAAATTTTAAATTTACACAAATTGCGGTTCCTATGTCAATGTTTCTAAAACATAAAAAACTTTGTGTGCTGTACTGAGAAAAAAGGTTTAACACCCTAAAAATGACGACGAATCAGTTTTGGCACACTAAAAATGCTTTTCAAACCTATTTTAGTATATTATTATGATTTATGACTGTGGGACTGTTGGTTCTTAAAAGTTTTTATTTTTATTGGGTTGCCTCTTTAAAAAAACCGTTAACTAGCCAAAAATTCTTTATGTCGTTTGAAATTAAATCTTTCGATTTCAACATTTTTAGGCCAGAAACTTGGATCATACAGTTTATCCTTCTTGGACATGGGCCCTACAATCAAAAATCTCTTCAACTGTTGGGATGGGGAAGGATTTTCCTTAACCATCACATTGCTTTCCTCAAAACCTGCTTTACTTGTTATATACTTGTGGATTATTTTATCATTTGCTGACCTTTTTACAAGATATATGTACAACCATAAACGTCGGTGTTCCCTTGTGAAGTTGTTTTCATTTTGGTTATGTATCACCTCAGCAATTTCCAGTCTTTTTTTGTACCGACGCCTTTTCTGATACTGAAAGCCATTGTAATCCGCATCCGTACTAGCATAGGACTGCTGCCTGCCAACCTTTCCTTCCTTGTTCTTTTTACTGCTCCTGAGTACTCCGAGACGACGTGAGACTCGGTCACCAGCCCGTTTGTTCTGCCTCGCTGATTTTAGTGGATCGAATTCTCCTTTTTCCGGTTTTTCACCGTTAGTAGCACTACTTTTTTCTATTTTTCCACTATTATTTCCGACTTTATTACTATTTTTCTTCTCCGCATCCGACTCAACGTCCGTGTCGCCCGCCATCTTACTTCTATCTTCTATCTATATATCTATAACAAATATTATTTGTGGTTAAACTACCTACTTGGAAAAAAAGTAGCATTTCGCTAGATTTTACATTTAATTTGTCCTGGGACGGTTTTTGTATTATCTTTTTAAGATAAATAATTTTAAAGTTATGAATACTTTTGTAAATTCTTAAAAACGCAAAATTAGGTAATCTTGATGGCGGCGAGGAAAATGCATGACTTAAAAATTTTAAAAAATTGGTTTCTAATAGGGGTGTGCGAATAGTTGTCAAATCAAATAGTTATAGATTCGAATAATTCGAACTATTCAAAGAATTTGAACTATTCGAATAATTTAAACAATTTGAATTAAGTATTTTTTCTTAATAATTGTTTGTATATGCTAATTATAAGAGTCGCAACAGCTATTTAAAAATAATAATGCGATCGAAACTCTTAAACTTTCGACTTAAAATGACGTCTTTAATTAATAAAATAAGGTATTTGCCAAAAAACTCATTTTAAGACTAATCTTAAAGGTTTATAATCAAAGAAAAAAATATTGGCAAAACTAATTTAATATATTTCAGAATGTTATAAGTAACCACCCCAACAACTTTCCAATATTGTGGATTCAATATTAATGAGTTGCATTCAAATACACTGGGAATTTCAAATTATCACAAACCCTTTAAAATTGCCGCCAAGATCAATTCCTATTTCTGAATAATCGGAAAAAAACTTTTCAATTTGGGTAGTCCAATTATTCAAAAGATTCGAATCATTCAAATAGTTTAATCTATTTAAATAATTCGAACTATTCAAATAGTTCGAATTATTCGAATAGTTTGAACTATTTGAATTATTCGAATATTCGATTTGAAATTCAAATATTCGCACACCCCTAGTTTTTAAGTCTTGAGATATAGGGAAAACAGCCAAGATTAATTATTTTTAAAAATAACCACAACCTTGGACTGCTTTAAATGGAATGACCCAATATCGAATTAATTTATATTACTTTTTATTCATATTTTTTTTATCTTATACAAGCTTTAAATAATGATTTTGGTGAGAGAAACAGTGTTAAGCTTTATAATGCATAATATTTATGTATTAAATATTTCAAAATAGTATCGTGTAGTTTTAATAAAGTTTCAAGACCATTATTTTTTTAAAGAATTAGTTAAACAATAATATAAATAATTAGATAGAACTAGTCCATAATTTTACAAAATTCAATTGCCTAAGGCTGATTTGTTACATCAGATTGTTTTAAGTAAGTTGATTAAAGTTATACAGGGTATCCACAAAATCGTTATTTAGTCTATTTTACTTGTTTTAAACGAGCTGCAAATAAATTGCAATTCCGTTTCAACGCAGTATTTGCAAAGAGTAATAATTGTTTTCAACAAGAGAGGACACTAGGCAAAACATCAAAGGAATACGCCGACATCTCCCATTGACCTTGCGCCATCTTTTTGGTCGCAACATTGTTGCCGGTACCACTGACTTTTATTAGTCTTTACAGATTTTGCAATGTTGCAATTTTCTTACTTCATTTCAATATTTTTGAGTAAGTTTGAATGTAAGTTTTAATTTGGTTATACATTTGATAATTAAAAATATTGATATATGACTAACTTAAGGTGTATTTTAAAACTAAAATATTAAGGGTATACAGGGTGTCCCAAAAGTAATGGGACACAGAGCAACAGCAGATTCCTCAGGTCGAAATAATGCAATTTACGTAAACTTGCCTTATACGAAAATTGGTAATAACAAAGATACAGGGTGTTAAACTTTTAATTTTGCTTTTGTTTTTTCGTGATAATTCTTTAACTAAGTGACATACAAAATTTGGGATCTGGGGGTTTTCTAAAGCGAAAAATTTAAATTTGTCCATGCTTTCGATGTTGCTACCAAAGGGCGCCAGCTACGGCCTACCTCATTTGTTTTAGATTTCATAACTTTTTTTGAAACTTACATTATTGAGCTGTTTAGTAAAAAATAAGTACTATAAATTCATCTGCCTCAAAAATGTATACTTTATTTAAGTCTCTAGGAGCAACTGTTCTCGAGATAAACGCACTTTAAAGGATTCCGCATTTTTTTTCTGGAAAATGAATTTTGGCCAATTGTTTTTAAACTTTGCATAGTGATAGTTCTTAACACGCTGATCAAAAGTCTTTCCGGGCACAAAACTCAAAAACCCCCCTGACCCCTTCAAAGGTCCCCAAATCCCCAGTGACCTTTGAGGGTGATTTTGGGGGCGTTGGAAGCGTTTTCGGGTTTTGTGCCCTGGAAGACTTTTGATCAGCGTGTTAAGAACTATCATTATGCAAAGTATGAAAACAATTGGCCAAAACTCATTATTCATAAGAAAATTGAGAGGTCCTTTTAAGTGCATTTATCTCGAAAACAGTGGCTCCTAGAGACTTAAATAAAGTATACATTTTTGATGCAAAGGATTTATAGTAACTTATTTTTAATAAACAGGCCAATATTTCAAGCATAAAAAGTTATGACATCTAAAACAAGTGAGGTAGGCCGTATCTGGCGCCCTCTAGTAGCAACATCAAAAGCATGGACAAATTTAAATTTCTCGCCTCAGAAAACCCCAGATCCAAAATTTGTATCGCTATATCATTTAGTTAAAGAATTATGACAAAAAACGAAAACAAAATTAAAAGTTTAACACCCTGTATCTTTGTTATTATCAACTTTCGGATGAGGCAAGTTTACGTAAATTGCAATATTTCGACATTAGGAATCTGCTGTTCCTGTGTTCCATTACTTTTGGGACACCCTGTATCCACTATGCTTGATATCTATTATTAAAATTAAACATAAAAATATTTTTTTGATGCCCCTTTATCAAGATTTTTTTCTTTGGAGTAATAAAATTTTATTTCATTATCTCTTTTCAAGTCTATTAGACATTATTATATTAGTTAAATTTGGTATTCTTCAAAAGATCCTTTGCTTTAAAGCTCTAATTATGTATAGATTTTTTTCTATTTTGATTTTCGGTATAGGGACTGTGGACCATATTGCAAAACAATTAAAAAAACTAAAGTATATGTTAAAGAATTTAATTTTAGTGGTTGAACCAGTGTATGATGTGATATTGACTAAATTAGAAATATATTTTTATAAAGAAAACACAAGCTAATAAAATATAATGGTTTTATTTGGCATCTTAATAAGCAACAGCAACTTAAAATAACTACACAAAAGTTTTTATTAACTAATAACGTGAACTCACTTAATTCTAATGAATAAAAAATAAAAATGAAACAGGCTACGGTGAACTTTAGCTCCATTGCTAAATAGCAATATTTTAATATAATTTTTGTTTTCACATATTTGTTACACCATAATAAAACACATAGGGTCTGAAAAAACGAAATTTTCACTCACATTATCACAAAATAAAATAATTTCTTTATTTCCCGTATAAAATATGCTGAGTAATATGGCGGACTAACATGAAAAAGAGTGAGAAAGAATACACTAAAAAGACATTTTTGTTGACGGTTGCGTCCTTCAATAAGCAATGTTGCCAGATGTTTTCTAATAATTTGTTATTATTGAAGGTTGTTTTTTCCCATTTACCAGAAATGAAGTTTTTTTTATAGAAACAACAAATCAGAACTAACCAACAACAACTTTCAAACTATTACCTAGTTTTGGTTAGTTGTCGTTAGGTTTTCCTCATTAAATTGTAAAATTTCTTTATCATAAATGCGCCGTCGAACAATTTTTTTGATCCGACAACGTCGCAAATTCTGGCCTTTTACTTAACCTAAAAACATAGTATTTTTTCGACTTTTAATTTCATTTTTCTCTGCAAAAATGCATTTTTTCGGATTTTTTCTTTTGGAAATCTACTAAACAAAATGTGTTCTTTTTATCTGTAATATTTATTTTTTTCAAATCGAATGGAGCTAAACTACACCGGACCCAATGAAACATTAAAATTTTTTGCAAAAATTTAATTAACCAAAAAAAATCTAAATCTAAATACTTTCGTTTAAATACCTATTACTAAAATTTCTAATGAGTAAGTATGTATAATTAATCCAAAACCTAAAACAAATAAAAAACAAATAAAACTCTAAACAATCTTTTTGATTTACACATATGAGTTTTACATTTCTTCACAATACACCACTTTTTAGATCGTTTTTCAGTATGTGCACTATCCATATTATTAAAAATCACAAGAATTATCTTTAAAAACCAAAAAATAACTTTAGTAAGCCAACAAACACAGGTCGCAGGTTGAATGCCGTCAGTTTATTATTTATCACATGTTCGATATGGCCATTTGCAATTTCACCATTTGAATGCAATCGATGTAAAGATTGTGCAAACCAGGTGACGTGCGCTCTTTGTCAAGGCTATTACTGTAAACAAGGATAGACAATGATTACGACCGTCGTACGACTCGCAGGTTTAAAATGATCCCTTACCAGCCTAATGGCCAATATCGGACGCGATCACAATCACGTGTTTGTCCCTTTAAATTGGTCGCGAATTCTATCTCTCTTGGATTTTATTTGCTTTGTCTTACTGTCACCTCTTGTTGAAAACTTATTACTCTTTGGTATTTGTTCGGTGTTTTTTTTTCGTACACTCGCGTTTCGTACACTTCGGAAATTGACCAAAAATATTCTCGTTTGGTAAACTAAATTATTTAATCAATTGTATGCTTCTCGTTTCGTACACCGACCATTTTGACGACACAAATAACCAGTCAAATAAATTAGTCTAGTCGAGAAGTGTTTTATTTATTTATAACTTTATAACTTTGACAATATTACTGTAATTTTTCATTTTTTGTCCAAGTCATCAAATCATTATAAACAAAGGATTAAATTTTTTTATACTTCTATGGAGTTATCTTGTTAAGTATGTATATAAGAAGGGCTTCACGAACAGAATTGTTTTTTTTTAATGTACAATGAGGACGAAAGTTCGAAACAATTTTGTTAATTGACAATTGTCTAACTTGTTAAAAACTAACTTTGGGTTAAATTTTCAAATTTTCAACGGGAATAAATTCTTTGAAGTGTTCTTAATAAACCATAATTTTTTAAAAACTTTCAATTGATATTTTATTCCCTAAAAAAAATAAGCGCAACCAAAAATAAGATCCACTATTAGCGTTAAATTAAAATTATAAATAATTGAGAAAGAACTCCGAGAGTTAGGACTTTTATTTTTCGAAGCCTTCTAACTATTTTTCGCAGGAAACACACTTCTCGACTAGACTAATTTCTTTGACTGGTTATTTAGGTGGTCACAATTGTCGGTGTACGAAACGAGAAGCATAAAACTGATCAAATAATTTAGTCTGAAAAAATTTCAGGTAAATTTCTGAAGTGTACGAAACAAGAATAAATAATTTTTTGTTCGGTGCTCAAAATGATGCGGTGTTACGGTTTTTTTGCTTGTATGAAACAAGTCTTTTTACTTCCTTTATATTTTAGCTTTTTGTAAACGTTTCAGTTCAGACTAAATCCGATGTGAAATTCACCCTGCTATGTTATTTTACAACTTATCCTGTATATTTCTGAAGCTAAATTTGCACGGACCAATATCTTTAATATTATGACAACTTAAACTTCATTTTTTACATACCAACTATAATTTCGGCGAATTTGTGTTGACTAAAATGGAGAAAATATAGTTGCCATTAAACTTGTACACAAAAATCCTGTTTTAATCTTTACCTATCCAAACCTCTTAAAGTTATGTTCCTGCCTGTTGTAGGACTGGTTTCTTCTGCGTAAGTGATTTAGGTGACTTCCAGTGACAAACAAAAGGCAACACATTTTAATTTTATTTTAACATAAAAACCAAAGGAAGCAAAACAATTTAGAAAATTGACACTTTTGTAATTTTTTAACTTTTCTTGTAATAGGTGGCCTTTTGTACAGGGTGGCCAAATAATAATGCAAAGTGCTGTATTTTGGAAACTATTCGTCGTAGAGACTTGCGGTAAAAAATTTTATGACTAAAGAAGCCAAAAGAATACCGTGGAAAATATTTTCCGATTTCCAAGATGGTCGCCAGGGGGCGTAACCGCCATCTTAAACTTTTTAAGTGATTTTTCACTGAAATCTACCCAGTAAATGTTACCAAAAAATATATGCTTTTTAAAGCTCAGCTTTACTTCAGTAATTTTTGTTTAACACTTTGTGACGTATCTGTTAAAATAAAGTGGTGGGGGTAATTAAATGTTTTTTTTTAATAAACAGCTGTAACTCCTAAACGACTGAACGGATTTTAACAAACTTGGTCTCGTTGGAAAAAACATTTATTGCTCCATCAAATCCGTCTTATCTGTGATATGTCTAGTTCTTAGTAATGCCGCTAGAGCGCGTTTTTGATCTAATAACAGAAAATTGCAAAATTCTCTAAAAAATTAAATGCAATAATATGACTTTTTTTTCATAACAATGTAGTGAAATGATAGCTAAATAGGCCAGTGAAAACCGTATCTCGATATCTTATTCATAGTCTGAAATATCGAAGAAAGAATATTTAGGTTATCATATAATTTTAATAAGACGCTATTACACCGATATTTATTGTTATTTATTTGTCTTTTTTCAAGGTTTAATAATAAAATGTCTTAATTTAATAATTTTTAAATATTTAAAATATTCTTAGTCCAAAAAATTAAAAAAAAAACGCGTAGGGGCATAATAAAAAAATTACCTATTTTAAAATAAAACTAATGCCTCCTTAAATGCTCGAACTGTCTTCCATCACACTTAATGCATTGTTGGAGCCGCTTATGCGTGGACATTACAGCAGCTTCAATTTCTGCTCTTGACAGGCTGTGAATGGCTTCTTGTATTCGTATTTTCATGTCGTCCCTCGTTGTTGGTTGAATTTGGTAAACAATATCTTTCAACCGACCCCATAGGTACAAGTCCAAACAGGTGAGGTCTGGGGATCGGGGTGGCCAAGTAAATAGACTTCCTCTCCCAATCCACCTCTGTTGATATCTTAAATCTACATGTTCTCGCACATTTCTTGAGAAATGTGCTGGGCAACCGTCTAGTTGCAAAAACATATTTTGTCGTAATTGCAGGGGTATATCTTCTAATAAAAGAGGCAATTTCTGATAAAATCAAGAAATACGGCACCATTTAGTGGTTGATGATAGAAATAGGGACCTATAATAGTTCCGCCCAGAATGCCACACCACACATTGAGACTCCAATGGCCTTGATGTTGGACCTCCCGCAACCAGTAAGGATTGTTGTCAGACCAATAATGCATATTATGCAAATTAATGTTTTCATCACTCCTAAAAGTGGCCTCATCTGTCCAAAGAATTTCGGATAAAAATTCTCTATTTTCCCTAATCATGTCCAACAACCAATGACAATAATCTAACCGTCGGTCAAAGTCTTCGTGATTCAAGGCTTGATGTAAAACCATATGATATGGGCGCAGTCTAAAAATTTGAAAGAAACACATTGCGAAATATGTAAAGTAGTATTTTTTGGACATAAAAACTTACCTGTGATCCTTTAAAATGTTTAGAATAGTAGTACGTGATATACACAACGCGCGAGACATTGCTCTCGTACTAACGTGGGGATTGAATTCCACGTATGCTAAGACATTAATAATATTGTCTTCCCTTGTTCTAGCGGAGTGTCTTCTCAACTAAGGTAGAAAGCTGCCAGTATTACTCAAAATTCGCACTAAACGCGGAAAAATTCTTGCATCGCGTAAACGCCGATTTGGATATCGAGCTCTGTATACCCTTTGAGCCAATGCCGCATTTTGAAGACATTCAAAATATACCGCAATCATATCGACAGCTTCATCATTTGTAAAAGGCATTTTAATAGTTTTAACGCTTTACTTATGTGTGCAACGAACACAAATTGGACTAATTTTAATTTTTGTTGACAAGTTGATTTTAGGCATTTGTTTTCTCCTCCATGGCCTACTCTTCAATATTCTGCCTACATGCACTTGCATTTTATATGCATTGATTATTATGCCCCTACGCGTTTTTTTTTTAAATTTTTTCGAACAAAGAATATTTTAATTATTTAAAAATTATTAAATTAAGACATTTTATCATTAAACCTTAAAAAAAGACAAATAAATAACAAAAAATATCGGTGTAATAGCGTCTTATTAAAATTATATAACTAAATATTCTTTCTTCGATATTTCAGGCTACGAATAAGATATCGAGATACGGTTTTCACTGGCCTATTTAGCTATCATTTTACTACATTTTTATGAAAAAAAGTAATATTATTGCATTTAATTTTTTAGAGAATTTTGCAATTTTCTGTTATTAGATAAAAAACGCGCTTAGCGGCATTACTAAGAACTAGACATATCACAGATAAGACGGATTTGTTGGAGCAATAAATGTTTTTTCCAACGAGACCAAGTTTGTTAAAATCCGTTCAGTCGTTTAGGAGTTACAGCTGTTTATTTAAAAAAACATTGAATTACCCCCACCACTTTATTTTAATAGATACGTCACAAAGTGTTAAACAAAAATTACTGGAATAAAGCTGAGCTTTAAAAAGCATATATTTTTTGGTAACATTTACTGGGTTTCCTTGAAAAATCACTTAAAAAGTTTAAGATGGCGGTTACGCCCCCTAGCGATCATCTTGGAAATCTGAAAATATGTTCCACGGTATTCTTTTGGCCACTTTAGTCATAAAATTTTTCACCGTCTCTACGACGAATAGTTTCCAAAATACAGCACTTTGCATTCTTATCTGGCCACCCTGTACATCTTTTTTATAAGCTATGTTGTATTTCGACTAATGATGACTATTTTATGGCAGAAACATGTACCACTCTCTCTAGAAGTCTATGACTCGTCAATAAAACAACTTCTGAGGTGAAAGACACTGTTTTATTTCCTTCTATATAACACTACAGAATATGGATTACTTCCTCAACTTTGCAATGTTATTGTTTATACCAACATTCACAGGGAAAAAAGTTATAAGACTAAGGCTAAAAAAGATCATTGAAAATTAGAAAAAACCCATAAGAGCAGTCAACTTGGAAAAATCATATCTCGATTTCTACAATTTCTAAAAACTTTGACCAAAAACCGTTTTAAAGAACACGAGGACAGCTTGTTCTTCTGTAAAGCAATACCTATACCTAAACTCAGGTGGAAAAAAGTTTTGGGTCAAAATTTAAAAAATTGAATTTTTTCTTTAACTTCGTATTTTAAATATGTGTCAAAAATTGACCAGGTGACCTACAGCGCCCACGCGGTGTTTTTATAATTTCTATGTAAATAAATAGGTAATAGAAGTAGTTAGCTTTTTTTCATCATATAATTTTTTTTTATTTATCTGTACGTTAAAACGCTTGTAGAATACTGTATATACTGTAAAAAATCAAGAACTTTGTAAGCAAATAATTCCAACCTTCATGATAATAATAATTTTTGGGTGTGTTTCGAGCAAATAACACAAACTAATTTTTCATCGCTTATTGTAAATAATAAACAATAAAAAAGCAAACAATAACATGTGGTTCACGAAAACGTTATGTTATACGACTAAGATTTTCATGTCCACTCCTAAGTTTCTACTGAGAACCCGCATGGGAGCTGTAGGTCACGAGAGGTACAGTGGATATAGGCTCTCTCTCACCCTTTAAGCTATGCAGAGTGCTGTTCACACGCACTTATATGATACTTTCTCGATCATCTGGCAGGTGAAAAATTCCACCAAATTGATCTGCCTTTTTGGGATGATTTGTCTTTAAAAATTTTACTCTGTCTCCAAAAATGTCAAAGTGCCTAAAAATTATGTTTTGTATTTATTTAAAGAAAAAACCATTTTGCAAGAGTCTGGTTAACATTTAGACCCGATTAATTAATCTGGCTTTTTTATTTATCAATTCCTTAAATATCTAATTTAAAGATATAAAAATTTCAAAACGCCTCAAAATCATTTTTTTAATAGAAAAATTTCCCTTAAAAAAAATTCAAGTGTCGGTAGGGGACCGCTGCTCGACCTTCATGTTTCGGGGTCCTTCAAGGACAATTACAAAATTTTTATAGTGACTCAAGAACCTATTCAAAATTGTTCACCAGCTCTCCTACTATTTAGTAATCCCTGAAAGCCAAAGAGAACTTTTATGTTGGATCCAATTGCATCTAAAATTAAAATTTAAAGTCGAATTGTTTGGCCGAAACCGAACTTTCGGTCGGACACTAGTTTTTTTCTAAATGTCGTATTTAAAATGTTCATAAAAAATCCTAAAACTTTTATTTAAACCACTCTTTTGTATTCCTTCTAATAGCACCGACATTACACTAAATACTTTATGATCACTTGAAGCTACGCAAGTTTATTGTTTGTTCCCCACTTCTTATCTAACAAACAAAGGGCAAACGTGGGCTACCTGGTGCCAAACAAACCAAACCAAAGTTTTGCTATTTGAAAATAAAAACTCTGCGGTCATGGCGAAAACGGCACGATCACCAAAAAAAAAAAGAATGATCGTTGTTTTTCTCAGCAAACGAGGTATTCCAACTGTGATGTTGAATACACAGAAAACAGCAACATCTAGCTGGTGCACGTAATTGAATGACAACAAACCTGACACCAAAATCACGTCTTAACACCCGCTGGTTTTATTCTGATAATGCTCTTGCACATCGATCTTACCAAAATACGAGATTTCTCGCAGCTTAAGGTTTATACCTGTTAGATCATCGACCATATAGCCCAGATCCAGCACCGTGTTACTTTCGATTATTTTTCAGCTTATTATTATTATTATTGAGAGTTAAGTTAGGCGGCGTTGCCGTTTAAACTTGTTTTATTACACTATTTTTACACTAGTATCTATACACTATTATTTACACTAGTTTATATACACTATTATTTACAGAGTCTGTCATACTGATTTTTAAAAGAATTTATTGTCTCAACACTAACACATTCATTTGGCAAAGCATTCCAGTTACGAATTACTCTATTAGAGAAGAAATGCTGACGACATAATTTACTAAAACGCTCACTAACGAGTTTATACTGATGACCCCGTAGTCTTCTATCGTTATTAAGTGTGAAGAAACTCAAATTTACGGAGTAATGCCGGTTGAGGATTTTATAGGTCTCTATTAGATCTCCACGCGTTCTGCGTTCTCTAAGGGTAGTTAAGTTTAATATTTTTAACCTTTCTTCATAGCTCAGATATCGTATGGCAGGTGATAATTTGGTAATCCTTCTTTGAACTTGTTCAAGAGCATGGATGTCTTTAACAAAATATGGATTCCAGACTGGTGCCGCATACTCAAGTATGGGACGAATGTAGGTCTTATAGATTTTTTCCAAAAATTCAGGAGACATGTTTCTAAATGCACGAGACACCATGTAGGACACAGCGTTGGCTTTTTTGACGATTTTTCCAATATGGGACGCCCACTTCATGTCTGAGCTTATCAAGATCCCTAAGTCCTCCTGTGTCTGTACTGTTTTAATAGGACTATTTTTTAAATAGAAGTTACTGCAGGGGTTACTAAAGCCAACATGCAGAACAGAGCATTTATTTTCGTTCAAGTCTAGCAACCAAGTTTCACACCATCTCTCTATAGTAAGCAAGTCATTTTCCAGGATGTCAATGCTTGTTATGGGATTGTTATAGATTTTCGTGTCGTCTGCATACAAAGAGACGTTGGACTTAATACCTTCGGCAAGTCAGAGATAAATATGTTAAACAAGAGGGGCCCAGAACTGAACCCTGAGGCACTCCACTTGTCACCCCGTATTCCCGTGAGTATCCCGTTTCAATTCTGACAGAGCAAGTTCTGTTTGTAAGAAAATCCTCGATCCAACTCAACAGCCTCCCACGTATACCATACCATTCCAGTTTTTGTAATAGTTTTTTTATGACAAACTTGGTCAAATGCTCGACTAAAGTCCAAGTATATAATATCAACTGGTTCCCTTTTATCCATTGATTTTGTCCACGAGTTTACGCATTCCAGAAGATTTGACACAGCTGATCTGCCTGGCAGGAATCCATGATGATTTTCTGTAATTATATTATGTTCAATACAAAAACCTGTCAATTCCTCCACTATCAATTTTTCTAGTATTTTACACGGAATACATGTTAGGCTAATCTGTCGGTAATTTTGAGGATTAAATTTATCTCCCTTTTTGTAAATTGGAATTATTATGGACTTTTCCAGTCACTTGGGATTTTTCCCTCATTCATGGAAGTTTGTAGTAGAGATGTCAGTGGCTTAATTATGGAAGGGCTATTCTTGAGGAAAACAGGGTGTGTACCATCCGGTCCTGGACTACAGTCAGTCTTCATATTGTTTATTGCCTTCACCACTTTTTCCTCACTTATGTCAATATTAGTTATAGACACATCATTTCTTGGTGTATCGGGAACAACTTGCAAGTCCATTGGCGGCTCCTCCTTATAAGCATTCCGGAATTCATTTGCAAATACTGACGCTATTATTTTTGGGTCACTAATGATGTCCTTGTTCTGACTCTTAAGTATGGGTGTACTAACTCTTGATTGAAGAGAGCTTTTGACGTATCTGTAAAAATTCTTATTACTTTTGCTGTCTATAATATTACGCTCGTAGTTTTCTCTTGCATCTCTTATACGATTGGTTAGTTCATTGCTTAACTGTCTATATGCTTGGTAGTCACCTTCATCATTAGATCTTCTGTAAGAGTGCCAGTATTTTCTCTTTCGATTTATTTCCTTCCTTAATTCTTGATTCATCCAGGGTTTCGTTTTAGAGGTTTTTACTTGATACTCAGGAACAAATCTTTCCGTACAGTTGTTTACTTCCTGCAGCCATTGGAGCCACATGGACTCCGTGTCACCCAACAACCAAGCCACCGAGTCCAGATACTGATTGATTTCTTCATAGTTTGCAGCTATGAAGTTTTTTTTGGTTTTAATCTTGTCTTCAGTTGTACTATGTATGATCTGACACGTCGCAACAAGAACTGAATGATCACTACGACCAACAGGTGGTTCATGCTCTACTGTTGAGATTAAATCTTGGTCAGATGTTAATAGTAAGTCTAGCTGAGATGGTCTATTGTTTTGCCGGAATCGTGTGGGTTTTTTTATATGTTGTACTAGACTGGTTGACAGATATGTATTCATGAAAATATTGGCGGCCGAGTTGTTTTCGGAAGGTGTTGGATTAATCCAGTCCAAATCAGGGTAGTTAAAATCGCCAAATATAAGCAAATTGTTGAACCTCGCACTCGCATCCACGAGTGCGGCCAGCATGGGCTCGTCGTTTTGAATGTTTACTTTTGGAGACCTATAGATACAGGCAATGTTTAGTGATATTGTGCCGATTTTAATTTGTAGCCATATTGATTCGATAGGATCCAGTGTGTAATCTTTGTTTATTATTACATGTATCTTTTGGCCCATAAACTCATCCCTAACATATATGCATGTGCCACCACCTTTCCCAGTTTTGCGATCGTTTCTGTATATAGTAAAATTTGGTATGTTTACTAGACTGTCAGGTATTCTTGAGGTTAGCCATGTCTCGGTTATAAATATTACTACTGGATTTATGTTTTGAATAACCAACACAAACTCACTGAACTTGGCTAATAAAGAAGCTATGTTTGTGTAAAAAAACTTAATTTCTGTGGCTACTTGGTCTGATTTGGCAACTGGCTCATCGGGATTGGCATTGAATTTTGCTGCATTTATTCTAAAAAAGTGTTTTCTTTTTCTGTCGCGTAGTTTGTTTGTTGCCTAAGACGATTTACTCTATTTATAAATACTGGGCATTTGGGGTCTCTGGCTGTATGTTTTCTTTCTGATAAACCAATTTTTTTGCAATTGGGACAGTCTAATTCCCCACTTTCTGGACATTCCTTACCATCATGTTCTTGTCCACATTTGTGACAGCACACTTTTTCTCTGCAGTATTTAGCGACGTGCCCAAATCTACAACATCTAAAACACATTGACACATTTGTGTACTCCTGAACATGCACCCTCATTAGATCAAAACAAACCTTTTCTTGTTTCATGAACCATCGGAAAACTTCGGGCTTTGTCTGAAATATCCAGTTTTCTTTTGACTTATTTCTACATTCTTTTTTAGTAATAAATTTAAACTTTGATTTTACGTCCTCTCCAAAGATTTCAACCATTTCAGGATTTTCCACTAACAACTCATTAATAAAATCTTCTGTTGAGAAGCCTTTTATTATTCCTGTAATCATTATCATAGGGTCCGTATTTTCCAGGTCTTTAATGTAAAATATATTTTTGTTTAACAAACTTTCTTGAAGCTTTTTTTTTTGGGTTTCGTTCTGGCACTCCACTAGTACTCCTCCACTATGCAAATGTGTCACTCTTTTAAATCCACCTTGAATCTCGTTCTTATTAATAGATTGTTTTATTTCGTCCATTACTTTTCTTGAGTCTTGATAGTTCTTGCTTCTTACAATTGTTTCAAACTTATGTTTTTGTGGGGACGTGACCCAGGGTGTTCCTGCCTTTTGATTATCAGTTCTCGTTTCAAGTTTTGTTGCGTCACTGTATGTCCGTATTTGGTGCAAGTTAGTCTTAGGTGCTTCCGTTAACACATTTGGTGTTTTTATTGTTTGAGATTCCATGTGTTCTTTATTCGGGGATGTCTGATAGGTGTGTTTAAGTTCCAGGTTTTCTTTCTCCAGTTGGCCTATTTTATAGGCTAGTAAGGTTAGATTTCTCTGTGCCAAAAATAACGCCGAATTTATTTGATCTTTATAAAGAATATCTATTTGTTCTCTATTGCTGCCCGATTCTTTGTTTCTAACAGCATAAACTGTGTCAAGGGCCCCCAAAATGTTATTAAGGATGTTCTCATTATCGACAATATCTTTAGAGCCGATGTTGCTTGCGCAATTTCCTTTATCTGCCGATGTACTTTGTTTATTACTAGTTTGCCCAACATCAGACTGTTTTCTTATCTTATGACGTGCTAAGGAACTTGGGCTTGATCCCGATCGTGGCCTCTTTGGATACATCACCTCTTTTTCGAATACATCTAGATTTAAATTCTTAGATGAATCTGGTGTAAAATGATTTAGTGGAGTAAAATTATTACTAATATTAGAGCCACTGGGCGGGTGCGTTCGATTAACAGTTCTCTTAGGTTTAAAGACATTATCCAAATCATTTTCATGTGTTAGATTATTACCACTACTGTTACCAGACTCTGTATCTGACTGCAGAACTTTTGTTGAACTCTGTATATTATTGCCTTTATTTATTGCAAGTTTAAATGCCTTAGGTTTATCGCCGTAAGTTCTAAAAACAGCTCCTTTTTTTATTTTATCTAAATCACTTGTTGACTGGGATCTATGTTTATCAGTTTTATTTGAGATATCATTTTTTAGCACATCTTTATCTATATTCAAGATATTAGCTTCTTTGCCATCACTCTGATCTCCCATGATTCAGAGATAAGGTTTTTATAGTGATACGGCCGAGAACCAACAATTTATTATTTTTTTTTGTCCAATTTTATTGTATTGCACTTTTTTATATCAAGATATCCGAGAAATTTATTCCAACAAGCATTTACAATTGTACTTTAATTATGTTTTTATTTAATTTACACTTTATTTTATGCGCGCGAACCGAGTGTTGTAATTATACACTGTGATTACACTACTTATAATTCGAAGGGAAATACCCCGAAATAAACGCCGTTTTTTAGGAGCGATAATAAACACGTCCGACACGTATCTCATATATCGAACTATATTTTTCAGCTTATGTAGATGTTTTCAGTCGGAAGAGGACTTAATAGCAACTTTTAGCAGAAAGAAAAGTGGGAAGACATTTTTGATGAATGGTTTATATGTATGAATAAGTGCATTAACTGCGATAAAAAGTACAAATTTCTAAGAACGCAGAACAATTTTTTTTAGCAATCTACCTATAGGTTTACAATACAAAAATTAAGATCTTTATGGAAAAGCCCAAGTTGTAAAACTTGAACACATTTCAAATGACTGCCGCGCCGTCCTTCGAAACTGACTATTCCCATAACTTCCTAATAGTGGAAAAAATAAGTATATTAAAGCTCTCTTTACTTATTTTATACTTAATAAAAAACACAAAAATTTTGTCAAAATCGTAAAAACATAGGCGATGTAATAAAGGGAAAAATATGACAATTTTTCAGGGTTCTATGGATTCCTTAAAACTGATTTAAGATTAATAACAAAGTCTTGATTTCGATAAAATGACGTTTTATTTAGTGAAAATTGGCAGTAACATAGTTTTGCTTTTATTAAAACCGTATTTACCAAAAGCTTGTTAAGTTAGTATTACTACCGTGTAATATAAACCCGAGAACTGCCATTCATGTATGTGTAAGTATATATATATATATATATATATATATATATATATATAATATAAAATATATATATATATATATATATATATATATATATATATATATATATGCATATATGTATAAATTGAAAGGTGGAGAAAGAAAATCTGCTGCTCTTAACATAATAATATAATAAATACCAATTTTATTCCCTTTCATCAAGCAGTATTTTTCAAGCTTTTGATAAAACTCCAAAAAACAGAAGGCCCACTTTACTTTAGCAGTTTACAGAACTTCTGATTAAAATACAGAGAAAACAGTTCTTGGCTGAATAGACATAGCAGCTTAGGCCACCCAGCAGAAGAGTGAAGTAAAGAAAAATTTTAAGCACATTTTTTAATGATCTTAAATTTTACTGTTTAGAAATTAAAAAAAAAACTTTTTGTCACAAATTTTTATTATTTTTGATCAGCCTGTATACTTTACTTCAAATTAGACACCATAAAAATGTGCTTTTTTATGCAACCTAAAGAATAAAATTTGCTCAGATATGCCAAATGTGTTTTTTTATGCAACATAAAGAATAAAATTTGCTCAGATATACCCTTTTTTGTGGCTTATGACGTTCACTGTATAAAGTTTTTTTTATTCTTTTATAAATAAAACATCTGGGCTTATTATACTTTATTTACAATATCGGTCGGCCTTCATTTTACTCCTTCGGTCAAGAAGTGCCTCATGAAATGTTCCTTCCTCCTTGGCCTTCTTTAACTCTTTTCGGCTATCGGTGCACAGTCTTAACCGTTTATCTTGAAACTTTTGAAATTTTTTACTAAAAAGAAAAAAGAATAATTGAAAAAAATTAAATAAAAATATCTTTATAACTGGAACCGAGTGTTATATCGTCAAACGGGACAGGATATCCTAGTACGTTCTAAAAAGGTCAAATATTGGCTTCCTTAATTACTTCGAGGAAAGCAAGCATTCTATTGGGATTTTTGGAGATTTTGGGACAGTCTACGAAGGCTGATCCCTAAGTACTAACGTACCGTGGGTGTTTTAAGTGTGGTGAGAGCCAGTTTGTTCACACGGGACTTAAATATTTGGAGACTGGGAGGAGAAGAAAAAACTTCTGCTGGTAGCAGGTTCCAGAGTCTGGACACTCTAGGAATGAAGGAACGAAGAAAGCGGGAAGTTTGGGGCCTCTCTAGTTGAACTGTAAAAGGATGCATAGAAGTTGCACTACGTGTTGCTCTGTTGGGAGCTGCCAGAGGAGGAATTATACTTACCAACTCCTCTGAGCACAAGCCGTCAAAATACCTAATAAAGAGCGACAGATTCCCTACAGCTCGACAGTGGGCAAGTGGAGAAAGCCTTTCTGTAAGCGTAGGATCATTAATAAGACGAACGGCTCTTCTTCGAACGGAGTCCAGAATGTTAATTGTTGTAGGAGACCCATTTCCCAGACATAAGAACAATATTTTAAAGAGGGTCTGATTTGGGATACATACAGAGTATACAGATTGGAAGAAGAGAAATACTTTCTGGCTTGAAAGAGGAATCCATGCTTTTTGAAACTACCGAGGCTAAGGACGTAATGTGTTTGTGCCCGTTGAGGTTATTCTCAAAAGTAACGCCGACAAGATTAAACGACTCTTTGTTCTACAAAACTTGGCCGCTCATATGTAATGAATGAACATTGGCAGATTTTTTTCGCGACAGCGAACATGAATGGGTTTTTGAGGCATTGCACTGAACAAGATTTTAGGCGCCCCAATCCAAGATAAGTTTAAGGTCTTGTGAGAGAGACATCTGCATTGACCTATGCTTGGTTTCCAAATCATGCTAATTGACTGGCTTGAGAAATTGAATGTTTGAGTGGAGGCTACTATCATCAGCGAAACTATGAATGGGATTGATTGTGGAAGAGAGAAGATCGTTAAAGTGTAAAAGAAACAGAGTTGGTTCCAGTACTGAGCCCTGGGGCAATCCAGCATTAATTTGGAGAAGGTGGAAGAATGACCATCTACAGTAACTGATATACGTCAATTAGAAAGGAAACTGGAGTGCCAAGAGCAAAGCTGAGGTGAAAGACTGTAAGAAGGAAGTTTGTTAAGAAGCCGGTCATACCAGACCTGATCGAAAGCTTTGGATGTCAAGAGCAACGATCTGGGATTTACCATGAAACTCAAGGGTCTTTTCTAGTTGTGTGAGACAAAGGGAAGATCAGCTGTGGATCTTCTGTGACGGAATACATACTGTTTATCATGTGAGATCTTGTGTTTTTCCAGATACTTTAAGATTTGAGAATTAATAAAGTTTTCCATTACTTTGCAAACAACAAAAAGAAGAGATATAGGTCTGTAGTTGGAAGAAAGAGATTTGCATCCTTTTTTGAGGACAGGTTGCACACATGCAGTTTTTCAGCTCTTCGGGAAATTGCCCGTATTATAAGAGATTCAAAAGAGGTGAGTTAGGATGGGTGCAAGCTCGGGAGCATATTTTTTTAAGACGATTGCTGGTATGCCATCCAGCTCAGACGACTTTTTAGTATTAAGAAAAGAAAGAATACGGCATAATGTTAAAACAAGTTTAAATAGATCAAACAACAAAATAAGGATTGCTGTTGGGTTTTATATGAAATCTTAATTTTATATTTTATTTATTTTGGTTTTCAGTATAATTAATTTATTATCTGTAAGAAGTAACTAACAACAACATTTTAAAGAAATATACTTACACATAATTTATTTCAATCTGTTTAACATTGCCTTGTTCCTCTTCAGGTACATCTTTTAAGGGATTAACTTCTTTAAATGTGTGACATCTGATAGTTAAAAACTGTTCAGGACCAGCTTTTTTAGATTTTGCAATAATAGAATCTTCATCATTTGCTGACATAAAACAGTCATTCCAACCCAATAAAGCCATATTGCCATCCTAAAATTTAGGACATATTTTGTTACTTTAACACCTAAAGATAATTTTCAGATTTAGGTGATTCAGAATTTATCTTAAAAAATGTAAGGATACATTGGTCATGATAACGGAAACATAGTGAATAATAAATAAGGTATCTTAGTGTAAATGTTTCTTTAAATTTAAATTTTAAGTAAACAGACTCAATTTGACTAACCCTATCAATATCACCCATAGCATACCCTATGCTTTTTTTAGGTTGTCAACAAATTTAGCAAAATTGTAAGTGATGCTTTTAAAATGCGTCTTTTTCTAAATAACTTAGTATCGACCATAACTTAACTTTAAACCATTCATAAATTATTTTTTTAAAACAAAAATTCGATTCAATTTCAATTTAATTCTAAACACTTATTGAAATCGGATTTTGAACTATTTTTCTGCAGTAAATAAATACAGAAACTTCCGTAGGGATAATCTAATAAGGAAAACATTTCGTTTGTGGACAAATACTTGTTAATATGATACATACAAATAATATCAAAACACATACGATTTAGTTAATTTTAGAAATTATTTTAAGACAATAAATTATTATTATTTCAAATTGCATTACTCTTTATTATATATGTCAGACAAGAAAAGAGTTGTCAAGACACCGCCAAGAAAAGAAATGTTTTTTTTTTAAGATAAGACAAGAAATTGCCCGTCAAGACAAGATTTCTTGTCTTGGCTACCCTTACTAATGGGTATTAATTTATCAAGATTAAAAAAAAAACAATAAAAACAAACTAGAATCAAAATTAAATCTAGTAAACTGTATCTTCAAACATAATCCTAAACACTTTATATTGGGATTTGAAAGAGTTCTCGACAAAATACAAAATGTTAAACCAACTTTCAAATAGACGTTACAATCAATTATAAAAACAAAATTTTACTTTAACAAACCTCAAATACAGGTTCCCATTGTTCCATAGGTCCTATAGCATCTGAACGACCTGTAACCACTCCATCCTTGTCCACACGCAGATACTTATCATATCCCGATTTAAAAGCAACTTTTCTTTCGTTAATAAACACACCAGTAAAAATTTCCTCTGGAGATGGACCCTCATCCTCATTATGTGGAGCACCCAAATCAAAAAGACCTACAAAGATAAATATTTTTATATTTGTTAACAGTTTTTTATCCTTCTTTATTTACCCTTATAAAATATAACTTTAATACAAAATTATTACCTCCAGTAGTTACCAAACTTACTTTTGGTACCGTAAAGCTGATATACTATATAGTTAGCCCAATCAAATAGTACATTGTAGCAAGCATGAAATAGGCTATTTAGTTTAAATGCTTTAATTGGTCTATTAGGGTGCTAATAACAGTAATCTGTGGTTTCCCACCCAAACTTTTGATGGGAGAACTTTTGGCAGCCCAAAAACCACGAATGTTTTGGACTATTTTCAGTTTTTTCGATATATCTCGGAAACCAATGGTCTTATCGAATTTTTGTGTGTACTTTTTTAAAGAGCATTAAATTTCCTACAATTTTTATTAACTAAAGTTCCGTCTTACTCTAACAGCGAGCGAGCTACAGCCCGTCAAAAGTTGACTATTTTTGCAAACATTGCAAAAAATCGCCTATTATCCTCCAATTAGCTCCTTCATATTTCTTATAACTCGTCCAAAATATTATTAGAATGTAATTAAATGATGCTCACAGTCTATAAAAATTAATATATATATATATATATATATATATATATATATATATATATATATATATATATATATATATATATATATATATATATATTATATATATATATATGATATATATATATATATAATATATATATATATATATATATATATATATATATATATATATATATATATATATATATATATATATATATATATTTTGAAAATGGTGCCTGGAAATTATAGATTGTATTACTAATGACATTATTTGGTGTAATTTTAGGCGTTTATCCACATTATACAGTAGGCCAATAAAGTTTGTATTTATGAAAGAAAATAATACATCAACACATCAATAAACGAATTAAAACTTTATGAGCTTATCTGTGACGGAAATTCTGTAAAAATCTCATACGAAATGCTATTTATCATGTTTGATAGAAGTGTTTCAAATATATTGTCAAAAACTAATTTCGCTGCAAAGTGTATTATTTGTGGAGCCACACCCAAGGAAATAGATTCAGTTGCAGTTTTAAGTAAAGCCCCTAATATTGAAAACTATCGATATGGTTTGTCAAGTTTACATTGTCGAATACGTTTTTTGGAGTGCCTGCTGCACATATCATACCGATTACAAATTAAAAGTTGGAAAGTCAAAGGCGAAGAAAATAAAAAAATATTTGAAAACAACAAAAAAAGAATCTAAAGTGAATTTTAATCTAGAATGGGTCTAATAATTGATAAACCCAAGCCTGAGTATGGCTCCACAAATGATGGAAATTCTGATAGGCGTTTTTCCACAACCCACAAATAAGTTCAGAAATCACAGGAGTAAACTGTGAATTAATTGAACATTTTTGTTTAATTTTAAAAATCATAGCATCGGGCTATAAAATTAATACAAATGAATTTAAACTTTTATTTAATTAGGCAAGAACATTATATTTATCATTGTATAATTGGTACTAGCTGCCCAGTACAGTTCATAAGGTATTAGTTCACGGGGGTGATATAATCGAATTTTTTAA
This sequence comes from Listronotus oregonensis, assembly GCA_019359885.1. Lineage (NCBI taxonomy): Eukaryota > Metazoa > Arthropoda > Insecta > Coleoptera > Curculionidae > Listronotus > Listronotus oregonensis. Next base: position 28,811 of record JAHBCN010005064.1, on the reverse strand, counting down.
CTTACCAGTTTGTCAGCTTTTGAAGGATGCTTTGGAAGCAAGACAAAAAGAATGTCAAAAAATTCGATAAAGTAATGCCTGTAAGTGTTTTAGAATATCTGCGAATACTGATATAATTAGAACGCTTTTGTTAACATCCGATTCCCATTTAGCTAGCCTCAGATAATTTAAATCTTAGGAAAGCTCTACCAAATGCGACTTTCAGTTAGAAAGTATGTGTTTACTAAAAATCTTGTAGATTCCCCTATTTCCTAACTTAAATTTAATTAAAGAATGAAATAGTTCTGATTCAGAATAATAAGCCTAAAATTTTATTCATGATTCATTTTTGATTATTTATTTGAGGCTGCGCTGCCTCCGGTAGTTAATCAAGACGGCTCCCAGGAAGAAGAAGAAGAAGGTATTGCTAATTTTTAGAATTGGTTTATAGGTTAAGTACTTTTGTATTAAAATTTATTTACTTATATTAATATGTTTTACTTTTTAATTTAAAAAAATTAAATAAGCTCTGTTGTATTTTGGCCACACTGTATACGTGAAATTATTATGCCAAAAACCCCAACCAAAATAAAAAAGTGTCGAATCCAAGCGTTTTTTTGAGAAAAAAATACCCGAATTTTGAATGAATTTACAAGTTATTTTAGGGACACACTGTATACCACAGTCGTGGCACCAACCCTTTAGAAAGTATAAGTGACGGGCTGTAGATATCTATTTTTTAAAAATTGCATTTGGTGTAATCAGAGTTATGACTTTTGTCCTGTCATACCATAAGATCGTAACACTGTGCGTCACCCCTCCCTCCTTCACTCCACCGCCGTAAACACCAAAGCTAGGGCTTTTTTAAGTCAACCATTTTCAACCATTATCAATTTTATGATTCTCATAATACTTTGGACGAGTTATAAAAAAATATAAAGGAGCTAATAGGGGGATTTGGCGATTTTTTGCAATGTTGGCAAAAATAGTCAACTTTTGACGGGCTGTAGCTCGCTTGTTGTTAAAGTAAGACGGGATTTTAGTCAATAAAAATTATAGGATATTTAATGCTCTTTAAAAAAGTACGGAATAAAAAAATCGATAATATTATTAGTTTCCGAGATATATCGAAAAAAGTCCAAAAAATTCGTGGTTTTTGGGCTGCCAAAAGTCCTCCCATCAAAAATTTTGGTGGGAAACCACAGATTACTGTTATTAGCACCCTCATAGACCAATTAAAACAATAAAACTAAATAGCCTATTTCATGCTTACGTGGGCCCTATTTCGAATGACAATTTGATTGGGCTAAGTAGCGTCAATAAAGCATTTTAGTTGAAAGTCCTCAAGAACAGCTCCGACAATATTTATGATATTTAAATGGAACATTTTTTTATCGCTCTAGCCTTTAAATATTAATTTTCGTCATTTTCACACAGAATCTTTTTTGTAGATAATTAAATTTCCGACAAAAATAGTTTCATATTAATTCTTGGTTTTTTTCATAATTTGGAAGATATCGTGAACTTAAATTTCTTAGAGCAGAAATTTTACTCAATTTTTGGACTGTTCTAATTGCTTATAAGATATGTTTTATATAATAGTGACATGAAATAAATATACATAACAAAATTAAATATTTATATATTTCTTTTGCAAACAATTCAAGCCGGTGAGCAACGAAGGCCACTTTTTCTGCAGCCACATACTGAGCCGCATCCTGTTTTGCAGGAGCGAAATATGATTTTTAAGATGTTTTGAGGTACTGCTGGTTGCGTCATTTTTACTGGTTTTAAATAATCGTCTTTTTGTCATCCTCATTCTTCAGGAGGAATGAGAGAATTAATTTTCCATGGCTGGACTTGTAACTAGACTCTTAGCACCTGATGTTTTGTTGATGATGTTTTTTTAAAACTACTCAAAAATAATGCCTTACAACCAGTTTATTCAACAACTTTGTTGCATTTTATATTTATTCATACATTCACTGGATGTGATACTACCTCCGCCTTTTATAATAAAGATAAAAATAATTTTATTAAAATTTTTAATAATGATTATTAATGACGTGCAGCAACTGAAACTTTTATCGTTGAAAAACAAAGTGATGAAGTACTTTTCAATAAAGTTGTAAGTTGTATATTCACAATGTATTGTGCTAAAACTGCCAAAAACTTGAATAAATACAACAAAACAACATACCAAAAGGGTTCTTCAATGGAAAATTAATTCTCTAATCCCTCCTGAAGAATGGGGTTGGCAAAAAAAAGATTATTTAAAATCAGTAAAAATGACGCAAACAGCAGCACCTGAAAACGTCTTCAAAAACATAGTTTGCTTTTTGCTTCTACAAAACAGGATGCCGTTTAGCATGTGGCTGCAGAAAAAGTAGCCTTCATTGCTCACCGGCTTGCAGTGTTTGCAGTGAAAGTGACTGCGATAACCACCCACCACTTAAAGTACATAAAATCTCTGATACGCAAAATATAAATGAAAATTAAATTTCATATTTTTTGTAAATGTGAGTAAAGCAGAAAATTTTAAACATTTTATAAAATATTTTAAAAATGCTGATAAATAACTCTTCATAAAATTTTATTTATTTAAAATTAAAAAGTCATCCTTAGATATCTAATATAGAATATGTTTCTCAGAATTGTTAAATCCTAAAGAAATACATAATTTTTAATTTTGTTATGTATATTTATTTTATGTCACTATTATATAAAAAATATCTTATAAGCAATTAGAACAGTCCGGAAATTGGTTAAAATTTCTGCTCTCAGAAATTGAAGTTCACGATTTCTTCGAAACTATGAAAAATAACAAGAAATTATTATGAAACTATTTTTGTAGGAAATTTAATTACCTACAAAAAGATTTTTGTGTAAAAATGACGAATGACTGTTATAGACTATGTTTATGTCCAAAAGGTCGATCAGATGTAGGTTTTATCTGATCCCAAACCCTCAGTCACCAATTTCAATCTACAGTCGTTTATGCCACAAAAAAATTAAAAGTCCGGCTTTGATCGGATGAAGTTTTGACGTAAAAACTATGGCATTCAACTTCCATATAGTTTATTTTGGAAATTTTTTACCACCTTCGGTACATATTATTTACTCTGTTTTGCAAAATAAACTGAGAGAAAAGCTCAAAACAAAAAATAACCAACCACAAAACACCAAAAATTAAAATTCCTAACCTCAAAATCCAACCAAGTTTAATTAAGCACAAACATAAGACAATCTGAATCCAAATCCTGTTCACACCATAGACTGCTGATGCTGTACTATAGAATTGACCCGAAGTGTGAGAGAGAACGCTATAAGAGCCGCACTTATGCTCTCTCACTCTAGCGCTCGCTCATTGGTCGTGTTGGTAATGCAGACGGGGCGGGGCTATGCAGTTTTGTAGTCACGCCCGACCGCTGAGCGCGCGCTAATGTGAGAAGGCATGAGTGCGGCTCGTATAGCTTTCTCTCTTACTCTTGAAGCCAATATAGCAGTACGGCATCAGTAGTCTATATAGCTTGTCTCCCCGTTCTAAACCTACGAGAAATATTTTAGAACTGCAGACAAAATATAATCGAGGTTGTCAAATTTATTTATTAGGTTTCATCGGTTTAATATTAATTATTACCTGTAGCTGCTGCAACTCCTAATTTTACTAAAACTTGTTTAAGATTTAAAATAATATTGTATAAAATGATTTTAAGTTAATATATCATTATTTAATTAATATATTAATTATATCCATTTAATTTTGGCATCGGTTAAATGATATTATTATTTAAACTAAGAAATATGGCAACAGGTCAAAAGAACTTCTTCCTTCTTACGAATATTGCTCTTGCATCTCTTTTCAACTGACACCCAGGAAGAGCGAAAAGTATAATCATATGATGAATGTAGACACGCCCCCGAGGACTTGTTATGACCAGTGTCGTAGATTAGAAAACCTCGGCGGAATATTGTTGATTAAAATGACCACTTTGATTTTGGCATTATAGGACGTACTTTTAGGGTTGCCATCCGTCCGGGTTCCCCTGGATTTGTCCTAGTTTAGAGGGCATCCAGGGTGCGTCCGGCCGGTGCTTCATTTGTAGTACGGGTTTAAAAATGTAAAGTATTGGGCCGCCCGCGACACACGCAGTGTGCCCGCAGGCCGCGATCAAATTTAATTGAATTTTGTTAGGTTTAATATTTTAATAAGGTTTCGTTTTCATAAAAGCGTATATCACACAAATTATTGTGTTTTATTTTAAGAATAAAAGAATTCTAACTGATTATTAAAACAATTTGTAACAAACTGTAATAACATTCTGCTCTGTTAGGTACATTCAAAATGATGATTCTGTTAGGTACATTCAAAATGACTAAATTTAATTTAAAGGTCTGAGAATAAATAAAAAGGTGATTTATGACATTTTCAACTTTGTTTTTGTTACACGGACAATTTTTTTGAAAAAACCTGTTGACATGTCCGGTTTCTGGGCTCTAAAATCCGGGGTTTTCACGCATTTTGTCCTAGCTGCCAAATTTTAGAGATGGCAACCCTACGTACTATTAACAAGTTTTATATAGGGTTAAAACAAGTATGTAAACATAATTATGTACTTAAAACATATGAACAGGTACCAGACTTCTACGCCATCTGCTGACACAAGAGGGAAGTATACTCCTCTCAACCTACGGTGTCACTGACTTGTTTACTAATACTAGGATTTTTATAGATATTCACCTTCGACTAGCTTGTCTTATGAGATCTGATATAGATCGAAACTGGTCACAAGACGTCGTTAAGTGAAACCTCTACAAAGTTAGTTTGTAAATTAACTATACTATAATTATGTACTTATTAAAATTAAGCATTTTTGTTCTAATAATGTACTGATAATATAGAATAAAGAACACCATTTTAATTTGATTTAAAATGATTACTTAACAATAAATTAATTACATTTTTTAAGGTTCTCGCGTTAAAGAAACTCTTAAGGCAAATACGCCAAGACATGGATATCTCATACAAAAAAAGACGCACTTCGGAAACTTTTAAAAGCCAATGGGTTTTATTTTCGCAAATGTCAAAATAAAAAAAAATGTTGGTTAAAAAACCTAATATTTTACATTGGAGATATAGGTATATGCAAGAACTATATAAATATTTTTAAACAGGAAAATTATATCGATGCTAAAATTTTCTGCTGGGTTGTGACGTCACAGAAAGTCCGCTTCACAACACTATGCAAGTGCTGGAATAGAACGAACGGCCTTCTGATGACGTCAAAATTGTGTCACAAGCCGACTCCTATGACACTAAGTGTCATAGTGAGGTGGATGACGTGTAAAAGAAACTTGATGACTGTTATTTTTTTGTTGTTATTGTTTATTGTTGTGCATTGTTGTGACTTTGGGAGTTTTTTCAGAAATAAATATTTTATTGCTGTTTTCTCCCATAACGGTGTTTTAATTGCTTATTACTACTAAAAAAATCTGATATTTTAAGATTTAAGATATTTATAGCACGCCTATGGTTTCGCATTCCTGAAGGCGTTTCCGCTTTCCCCTTACGTATACCCCGTCGCTTCAGACCCGACAGACAACCTATATCTATATGTCTATGGTTCACACCATCATGTTTACCGTCGTATGATCAGCCCGAGAAGTCCAGTCCAGCAAAACAAGGGCATGACATCAGATAAAAATTGTTAAGACCGAAACGTTTATACCAGTCATTTTAAGCAGATAATTATCGGTTAGAATTTTTATACAATGAAATCATACATATACACGTAGTCATAATTCAAGATACAATTTTACCGGGTGTCCAAATAAGAAAGGACGCCGGCTGTATCTCGGAAACTACTTATCGCACAGCATTCGGGAAAAATATATTTCGTAAAAGTGGTAAAGAGAATTAGCTCGAAATTATTTTCAAGTCTCTTATTTTAAGGTTTCTAAAGCTACCACGAGATGGCGCAACCGCAACGGTAAATTAATAAACCTATTTTTCTGCAAAATTAGCTAGTATTAGATACAATTTTGATAACATCGGCAAAAACTCTAACCAACTCTGCATCAGTTTGGTTAAGGACTTTTTAACGTATTTTTAATAATAAAGGTGGGGGAAGATGATAAATAATGCAACTTTTAAATTGCCCAATCTCCCACATATTTGATCAAAAGTGGTTTAAGGAGGTACCCGTTTGAAAAAAAAATTAAAGCTCTGAAATGTCATCCTTTTCGTTGTTGGCTAGTTTGTAGTTCACCAACTAGAGGGCGTTTTTTTAAGAAAAACTCGGTTTTTCGAAATTTTCTTAAGAAATTTAAATAAAACGATATGATTTTTTATTATGGGTTAAGAAGAGGAAAAAAATACCTACACTCTGGCGAAAACCACGTTTTGATATCTGCATTCATTTTCGAGTTATTTCAAAGTAACTTTTTTTTCAAATAATAACAATAACAATTATTCAAAAGAGTCTTTGTAACAAAATAAAAGAATAATTACTAAAGAGTAAAAGAAAAAATACTTGAAAATATTTTTAAGCTTGTATTGTATTCACTAGAGAACAAAATGAACAATCGAAAACATAAAAATGCCGTGATTACAGTGTCGTAATTTATGTGTCACCATTTATTAATTCTAATTTAAATATTAGTCAAGTAGGCTTGGAAATAAAAGCAAGAACAAAATATTGAAAAATAACATGACTAATTTATGTTGACAGTTGTCAGTTTCACTCCAATTTCTAACTAAATAAACTGCTAGTGTGTTATATGACTTATATGCTACTTGATTTGGAAGGGAAAAGCTACATAGCTACATAAAAAATAAAAAAGATACATTTATTAACAAATGTAAAATTGATACTATAATTGCATGGTCAGGTAACCAAATATATAAGGTTTGTTTTTTAAAGTGTTACAATGTCATATGTCGAAAACGGATTCAAATATTTCCTTGAAATTTTGGTGAAGTAGTATGTGGGAGAACCTATTTTACGTAATTCTTGACATTTTCTTCTTTACCCCGTTTTGTGGGGTGAGGGGTAACTTTGAAATTTCCAATAGAATTATGTATTTTTATGCTTTGCTGGTTCTGGAATTATGATAAAAGATGGTTTAATTATATTTTAAAATAAATCGGATATTTTAACTAGACTAAGACGCGTTTTCAAGGAAAATTATCATTAACACATCAATATTATCAACTAATAAGCATTGCTTATTTCAGTATGATCTTTTACTGAAGATCAAAACATTACAGAGTGTGATGCAAATCTAGAAACATTTTACTACAGTAACTATTTTAAAGAAAAAGAGATGATAGTTTACTAATAAATAGTTTCCCCAGATAGTTGACTTTTTAGTTAGCGATTGTTCGTAACCTCTTGTTGACTATGCTATTTGGAAATGACAATGTATACCAACTGTACTGCCTCTTAAATATTGTTACTAACCATTATCTAAGGCTTTAACATATACATTGGTACCAAATTCAATAGCAACTGGCCCTGATATATCCTCAGTTTTTGTAATTTTCCACCAATTTCCATGCTTTACTGTATCTGTGTCAATTTGCGGTGTCTCTTGCTCATCAACTTTGTTTTTGTGTTTCCTCTTTTTTGATCTAAAAAAATTCTTATTAAAATGCAGACCTTAGGGAACTAAATGCAATATTTAATTAAAATAACGATAATAGTATACAAAATATAATTTTAAATTGGATTCAAATATGTTCCCAGGATAACAACCACTAAACACATCATACAGCAGGGGCGCGTAGGTTGCAACAAATTCATTAAAAATTTAAGGGCTTACTTTTTGGAAAAATAGGTGGAAAATATTGAATAACTGAAAAACAGAATTAGAGATAAAATACGATCCAGCTACAAACCTTAACTAAAGTGTTATAAAAAATTCAAGAACGATTTGCCTATTGTCAGGAAGGTAATGCTGAACAATTTGAACATTTAACACAATTAACAACAAAACAACATACTATTGTTGTGTTGTTTAATAAATTTCCAAAAAACAAACCCCTGAATTTTAAATATATTTCTTCCAAGCATGCCTCTTCCCAAGTTTTGAAAAAAGTACATCCTAAATTTCTCCATAACTTTTGACTTTGGGTATAGGGCATGGTACATAAAACATATTTAGAAGGCAATGCCGAATTTATACATGTCATAAAAAATAGGTAGTTGGTGGTCGTCGCTTAGTTTTGGGTCACCCTGTAGTCATGACCATACCATGAAAAAACTAGCAACCAAATATAAGATCAAAGTGTCTGAGCGTTTTTCCAAAAAACCAACCACTGAATTTTAATTGAATTTGTTCCAACCCACGCATCCACACTGTATACAAAATAAAATAATATTAAACCTTTTGGGGTCTTGTAAATATAAGGTATCCATGAGTTTCATGTTTTTAAAAATTTTAAATAACAGTTTTGGGTCTATAGAAGTTTAAATTAAAAAAAATCAGTGGACGAACCCCTCTTTTCATTTAAAAAAAAAACAAAAGTGTGATGCTAAGACTCCCCAGTATTTGACATCTGATTGGAAAGGTATGTATAATAAACTTACCTAGTTTTTTTTTAATAAAATCTGGAAACAGTCACTTCTCATCACAACTGACAGTATATAAATCTAACCAAAACTAAGCTGTTTGTCCTTACCAAATAAAAACAATTCATTTCTCCTCAACAACTACCAACAGCAAATGTCAATTAAAAACAATTTAGTTTAGTCGAAAATACTAGGCAACACTATACCAGACAACTTATGCTTAAACAAGGAAAAGGAAAGAGATTCTTCCTTGTCAAAGGAATTATGTCGGTTTTATTATTTTGGAATATGGCCGATTTTATTATTTTTTAAACATAGAAGTGTTAATTTACATTATTTTATGTATATGCTTTCAGTAAATTCAGTGAATAAAATTGGTGACAAAAGTATATACTTTCCGTTAGCCTGTAATAACATAATTAAAGGCTAAAGATGTTCCTGAAGTTGGCACTTAAAAACTATAAAAACTTGATAAACATCCGGGAAACACCAAAACCATCACTTTTTAACCCTCAATTATGTCCGAGGGCTAAAAAAAATTAAAAATAAATCGATCCACCCTCATACCGGTTTGAAATTTTTGGACGATCTTCCTAGAGTCATAAAAAAGCCATACAAAAATAACTGGATCGGTACAACCCTTAGAATCACCCCTTCTCAACCCTCAAGTACCTCCACGGGCCAGAAAAAAAACAAATTAAATTGATTCAATTTTCATACCGCTCTGAAATGTACCTTACATACCTTCGCAGGCAAAAAAAAATTCAAAATAAATCGAGCCGACTCTCATACCGGTCTGCCAACCGCTGTGTTCACACATCGTCGTTGTGGTTGGGCCCAGTAGGATCTTTTGGAACATGCGCTAGAGTTGCTGGTTATCGGCAACTCTCTTGGCTAGCGTGTGGAACGGGATCCGAAGCTAAGATGAACACAAGGCTTTAACTCAAGATGTTAGCATACCGTGCTGATGAGTGCCTTAAACAGGTGTCTCCAACGGTGCCTCTGAGATACATGGCGACCTCTCAGAGTATCTAGCCTTACTGCGGTAATGCGGGGCTCTGCCGTGGTGGACTATTACTTCCCTAGCTCCAAACCTAGGAAAAAAGTGACAAAGGTGCGATGACCGAAACGGATAAATCCGTTTCAAAAGGTGCCACTCAAGGTCACAAGCAGACAAAGGTGCGCCGACCGAAACGGGTGAATCCTTTTTGTGTACAGAGAATGCAGAGCAAATCCATCTCCTCAGGCAAAAAGAAAACTGAATGAATACAATAAAAATATACAGAAAATGGTACAAGAATATAGGACACATAAATTGGTCCAAGCATGTGAAGAAATCCATAGACAACAGGGACGTAACTACTGGCAACAAATAAATAAATTTTCAAAATATAAAACTACATTGACCATCCCTCCACTGGAAGCTGAAAGAGTATGCTATATAGAAACAAATGAAAAAGTAAAAATATGAGCTGAACACTTTAAAAAAGCATTTGAAGAAACTTAGGACCCGAACTATGACCAATACCAGTTTGAGGTAGTAAGTGACTGGTATGCAAACAATTTTAATGTCAGACCCAATGATATTATCCAAAGGCACCACCATATTGACCAAGCCACTTATTTCTCCATAGTTAATGAAGGAAAAAACACAGCACCAGGGAATGACAATATTTCAAAAAATATAATTAGAATGCTAGAACCACCTGTCCACTTATTTATCATACATATATATGAATTCTGCCTAAATACTAACTATTTTCCTGAAGAATGGAAGGAGGGAAGTACAGTACCATTACCAAAACCAAATACGGACCATTCACAGCCACCAAATTATGGACCCATTACGCTGTTACCTAATCTGGAAAAAAATTTTGAAAAAATAATTAAAAAAACTTTTGGTAACTCAAGAAGGACATACAATCCCCAAGTATCAATTTGGATTTAGAGACAATTCATCAACCACAACTAACCAATCTCCCCTTAAGTATTATGGCATCAAATATCCAAACTATCCGCTTACTTAAAAATCATAGTACAGCATTATTTCTGGATATCACCAAAGCATTTGATAGTGTTTGGCATAAGGGATTGCTATTTAAACTAAAGCAGTTAAAATATGATGACCATTTAATAATTTTGATAAAAAATTATCTAGAAAATCGAACAGTACAAATCAAAATTGGCAATGTTATGTCTCCAAAAATTTTAATAAAACAAGAAGTACCGCAGAGTTCTCCCCTATCACCTTTACTTTACAACATCTACTATGATATATACAACTATGACAAGATAAACAAGGAATAAATCAGCCCAACATCTTATATTCTCCAGTTTGCTGATGACACTGTTCTACTTAATTGTTTATCAAAAAACTTTAAGAAAAGCTGTAGAAGAACTCCAAAATTTAATAAACAAAACAACAGTATGGTTTAAAAAATGGAGACTTAAGCCCAACCCAAGCAAATCGCAATTTGTTATATTCCACCACCAAATTAAAGATAACTCTCCCACAATAATGATTGATACTCACCCTATTTTACCGAAGCAGTCCGCCAAATACCTGGGAATGATTATAGACAACAAACTCAATTTTAATGATCATACAAAAATCAGTAAGAAAAAAATTATTTCCAGAGCTTAAGCACTTTAAAAGTCTGACCTATAGAGGTCATGGGATAGATATTAACATAGCATCCACTATATACAAGACAATATGTAGGCCTCTTCTAGAATATGGACACCCAGTAATGCCCTACATAATAATGCTAAAAAACTATAGAAGTGGCAGAAACAACATCACTACGAACAATTACAAAAATGAGGCAACCCAGGAATATACTACATAACCCTCCAAATACACTACTTTATGAAATGACGAAAACACAACCAATTTTGCAGCGCTTAAAACACCTCTCTATCAACTTCATAACAAAACAACACAATTTGGAAATAATACAAGAATTTTGCCTAAAACAAACAGAGGATCAAAGAAGACAACAAACATACAAACATCCTTTACATACTATATATGAAGAACTAGAATATCTAATTTGAAGACCAACAACCCCAAATTGCTTATTTATGATTATTACTTTTTTTTTTTGTAAATTGTATAATTTCCTTTTGTATCCAACATAAATATAATTATAATAAAATTTTAATTACTTTAGGCTGAAGGACCTCGGTCAATGGCCATTTGATATATGTAATTGATTTTGCCTATGTCAATAAAGAATATTTGAATTGAATTGAATTAAATCCGATTAGTAAGGTGCCCCTGAAGTCACCGGCCCTGGTTCACGGGGAAGGAATAATCCATCCCGAACAAACAGGTGCTTAGGAAGGGTTCCCTGAATCCAAACAGAAGGCGGACAGAACCGCCTTTATAGGAAAAAGGGTTCCCTGTCTTTAAACAGAAAGCGGATAGGACTGTTTTCATAGGATAGGCAGGAGATGCGGCCTCAGAAAGAACATCTGGTTCCTGTAACAAGGACCCCTTAGAGCTACCCACGTCACTAAACCGGTAGAAGAGGGCATGATGGATCTAATCGTCTGCTCATCATACTTTCCAGGAGACAGGGACACCAGAACACATTGTGCTCGTGTCTGGTAGCGACACGAGTAAGAGGAGATGTAAAAACTCTCTCCCAATCTGGTATCGGATCCATTAGAAGTCCGATCCTGTTGGGAGAAATATAAAAAGGGTGAGCCACAATAGACCGAGCGGTCGCGGTGGAGGGCGTAAAAAGTCCACTCACTTTAAACCTACCTACCTACCTACCTAAATAATTGGCGCGGTACTATTCTTGGAACCACCCCTTCTTAAGGTAACTTACTTGCTTTTTTCTCCTTTTAACTTCAATTTTCCAGGTCTAAATTTATCGTACTCAGACATTATTTTCAAAAAGTCGTAGGATGAGTTTTAATAACAAACTCAGAAATGTCACAACTTAGTTTAAAAAAATCACACAATTTTTTTGGGGTTCCTAGTGGCAATCAGCACAAACAGTAACCATAGTAAACAGCAAAGATCATTGGCAGTATATAAATCTCTTGGAAAATATAAAAGTTGGGTTATGGTCACAGGTTATGGTCAGAGAAAACTGAAGTGGCACTCAGAATGGATATTTTCGCGACTTACCGTTTTTAACTACTGGTTGATAGCAGTTCTTTCCCCCACCATTCTAACCGTGTTTAACCAGCCTATCCTCGCAAAAACGAAACGGTTTACGTATGTCAACTTACTACTAATGGTTTAATATACTTTTAAGTTTAAATTTAAATATAAGGACTTTGGAGAGTTAAGAAATAAGTCGAACAGATAATATATAAACCAAATTTTTCATTTAATAAGATATTAGCTGTTTCCAAGTCAACTATAATAAGTAAATTTTTCCTTTATGATTGTAATATAACTGTATTAATTCATCCATTTGGGAATTAACTAATAAACCAAAAAATCTGCAATCCAAATAGTTGTTAAACAATAGCAAAAAAAACATCACAGAACCAAAACAATAGAAAAGCCGCGAATCCTCCATTATTTTAAATTTAAATTTGACATAACCATTATTAACGCTCCTTTTGACCAGTGGCGATAGCGGTAGATACTGGGTACAAAGTAATGACGTAGATACTGACGACAGAACACCTTCCCCTACGTTACCGCTTCTCGCGAAAATAAACCGGTATGTTAACTGTCCTAACAATGTTCAACGCGGTATGTCGCCAAAATTTGATGCGTATCTTTCATATTTAGATAAAGAAAGAGATAGGCAAGAAGGCAAGCGAAGTGATAGGTATATCGCTTTGGCATTTGGTACTCGACGAGGCCCCGATTCTGTAAGCAATTTTTTTGACATTCCTTTTCCCTATCTCTTTCGAAACAATGACAAACTTATGAGTTACCTGTAAGCGCAACAAAGACAAGTGATCCCTATTTTGACATTCTCTTTCCTTATATTTTTACAGAATCCCAGCAGCAATTCTTTATGGCTTTGACACCGGTTCGGTACATGATACTATTACTAGAAGATAAACCCACTTGGCGATTTAATTTCGTACGACGTTGCGCATGACGTCACTCGATGACAAAAATTCTGCTTGTCGGTTGGGAAAGCAGCGTTTTAAAGCCTTTTTTTAACGTTTATTGTATTTTGGCATTACTTAATCCATCTAACATCTAAACAGAAATCGGAATGCCATATTAAAACTCGCTGTTTCTGGGGAAATTTGTCATCGAGTGACGTCAGGCTTGCGAGAGAGATAGGCTTATCTCATGCGCGTGGGTTTATCTTCTCGAGTAATAGTATCATGGGTTCGGTATATTTCGCGAAGCGGTATCGGATACAGACAGATACAGATATTTGGTATAGATCGAACTAAAAACATCGTTTATAAAGCATTTTGCCACTTTCCTTACGTAAAAGAAGAACGAAAACGGCGGTTTGCACCACTAACTCTTAAAAGTTCACAATAACTAAGTAGCACTTAATATTAATGTTGACCTTAACGATTAATAGCTTTGCACAAGTTACACTTATTATTTTTTTAGTTAAGTATTAAAAATGTTTGGCAACATTGTAAAAATTGTCCAGATTTGTGTTTGGTAACTAGAGCCGCATTATAAGTAAAGAAAAAAAAGACAATTTGACAAAAAAATAAATTTTTGTTCCCCAAAGAGTTCATAATCGTTTCTTACAGTTCATTTTTTAACAAAAATATGGTTTTCATTTGTGTAATTGGTAATTATTTGTCATGCGCATTCATAATGAGTAGCAGCAACCGAGAAAAAGAAAATAGAAAAAGGGCTCCAACTTTTCAATTAGGGAAAAAACTTTTTTATTAAATATAATCCACGATTATAGGCACATAATACAAAAGACTGCCCTTCAATATGATAAAAATAAAATTAAAAAATATATTGTTTCTTTAACATTGCAAAAAATGTTACAGACGGACTTTTTGGATAAAAATATGAAAAAAAGGCCTAAACTTCTTAACTTTTGATCTATCGGTCTATAAATTATTAAGAAAAAGAAATTAGATTATTTTATTTTATAAATGTGAATGAAATGAATAAGGGCATAAAATTTGAGGTAGTTGTTGATTTTTCCCAAGGCTTTCTTCCAACAAAATTTATAATAATTTGTTACACTGATAAAGGGTTAAAATTTGCACCCATAATTGTTTTTTCATTCTATCACTGTATTGAATGCTGACTTCGTATTGTCGACATGCATTTGATTTGTTTACTCCAAAACGGCAAAATTAACAAACAAAATGCACTGAACAAAGAAGTCTCTATATAAGTAAACTTTTCAGAATGCATTTTCTCAATTGCAGATTTCCAACCTTAAAAAAAGGTCATTATTTAAAATATTTATTTTAAATTAATTTTTAATTTAAAATAAATAATAATTTACCGCTTTTACCACCAAAACAATAAAACTTTCTATTTTTGAGGTTATAAAATTACAAAAGTATCACTTAAGCCAAAGAAATTTTCGGCTTAACTTAGTATGAGTTTTAAGTGACAGAACCGTTAAGTGTATGTTGTGCAAACGAAATCTTACACTTAAGTATTACTTAAAGTTAAGGTTGGCCTAAGTATCACTGGTGCAAACCGCCGTTAAACCAGCGAGGAACGACGACATAACATAACCTCCACAAAATAACCTCGTTTCTCGTTTATTGACTAATTTTCTTTGTTTTGTTTTTCTCGAAAAATGCTGCATGTACAGAGATGAAATGAAGAAAGAATTTAAAAAAAAAACGCGTCCTAAAACAAATTATGGGAATGAAAGTGCCATTTTTCGCTACATGACGCAAATTTGACTAACAGCATTTTTGATCTTTTTCGCCTAAATGGATTTATGGCCGGTTGCCCCAACACTTTTTGCGACACTTAAGTTGTTCTTAAGCATTATAATGCACCAGCTGAAATTGGTCCTTAATGGTCCCTTAACTTTAAGTCTAGGATTTTCTGTACTTAATGATCCCTTAAGTAATTTGAAGTTGACATTTGACAAATATTTTGTTTATGTTTATTTATTTTTCGTTTGTAGTTTTAAATAATTAATTTGATAAAAATAAATTATGTAAAAACGAAGTTTTTAAACAATGGTGTTTTGGATTGTGATATTTTAAATGCGATGTTAATTAGATTTCCAAGAAAAATGTAGACACAGTGAGTTTTTATTACTTATGGCATTTTTCAGGTTTATTTACCTTTTTTATTCTTTTGGACATTGCTCTGTTATTTTTAAAAGGAACCGTTTTGACGAGAGGGATAATCTTACATTTTAAAAAGGTTCAAATAGGCCTTTTCATCATGTGACAAGCGCAAGCGCACTCGCCATGTTGAAATAGCGGCAATTCAAAAGTTTCGTACTGTTTTGATCGACAATGGCAGGGAATGCAGTATTATCTCCCCAATTAAATCATTTACTGGAAAAAATCGTTGATGGTGCTTCACTGATTTATAATTCAGTTGAAGCCCATAATTGTACGCAATTAAAAAGGTAGCTTAAATGTCATGGACGTCTTTAAAAAGGAAAAAGAAGTGAGCTGATTGAGAGGTTAGGCATCATTACTTATATACTATACAAAAAGTATCTATAATTTTATTCTAATTAGGCCTACCACATATATACAATTGTTATATTGATTCAATTGTATTGTATTTAAATGATTTATAGCGTGTATCACTCTTACATACTTCATAACAACACCGCTTCTTCGTTCCTTTTCGTACTGATATCATTATAATAATCGATTAAAAAAACCTATTTGCTAATTAAGGCACTTTTTTCTTTATTTTCGTATTTCTTTTCTTTATTAACTATACATTCTTTAGTATTTTTTTCTTTTAATTATGTGTTTACAGGCCCTTTAACATGCTTGTTTACAAAAAACAGTACGAAAAAAATGGCTGATACTGACGCATGCGCACAAAAAAATTGTGATGAAAAGGTCTATTAACGAAGACAACAGTGCTCAGCCTACTTGAGCAAATCGAAGATGAGCTTTAGTTTAAACATGACAAGTTTGTATTAGCTTTTAAATTTTAAGTGTTTACTTGTAAATTAGGAATATTTAAATTTGTTCACATAAAATAATAAAAGTTTTTTTAATTATGTATTTTTGTTTATATTTCATATTGACAATAATTCTTCCCTTTCCATGGCCGTTAAGAAAGGCGCCCTTGACCTTTTTTTTCCATATTGTTATAAATTTTACAACAAAAAAACACAAACCAACGACTGATTTTGTATTATATTGTCTATAAAATGAAAAAAAATTAAAGTTTTAATTATTTACAAAGATTCAAGTCAGATTACTGCCATCATTCAATGACACACAAGCTAGAAAAGGAAAGATATAATATCAGTTAATTCTGACTATTCACGTTGTAAAGGCCAGCAATAAAAAAGAAGAACGATGCAACGTTGCCATCTTTCTAAGTATTCTGATAGTTAAGTTGCAATAAAAATCTAATGGTGAAAGAGAAAACAATTTAAGTTACCCTTAATTTTAAGAGCTTCTTAATAAAGGTCTTCTTAAGATACTTTTGGTGCAATCGACATTAGTAGCATATTTTTTTGAAAATTTACTTGCCCATATTTATTTATTTATTAGTATATATTAGTATTTTTATTGTATTTCATTAAGTTATTTATTTTTTAGTGCTTTTAACTTTTATTTTATGTATATTTATGGTATGACGTATTTGTAAACTGTTATGCTTTTGTTAGTTGTTCTCTTTTAATTTTATTTTTTAAGATTGTGACTTACATTTTTAAATGGTTTAAAGTCGCTGTGAGTAACCAATTTTTAATTTTGATAGCTCTAAACAAGGTATTGTAACTCTTTTTAACTATGTTTTATTTTCCTATGTAAATTATTGATTAGCTGAAATATTTGCTAAATAAAGGATTTAATAATAATATGGCAAAGCGAATCATAAGTACAGGAATACTTGGTAAAATTGAAATTTTAATTGCATTAAGATTATATTTATGCTAGGGGAAACTACCAAAGTTTCAACCTAATAACTCATGTTTGATACTGAACCAATAATTATACCTCATTTTTTTGTTTGCTTGCAGTTATGTATGATTTTTAGTCATATAGGCAGGCCTATTATGTTTATTTTATTAAAGCAAATTCTATACTTATTGTAATGAATAGTGTTCGTTCACTAAATAAATCAATGCAATCAATTGCAGAGATACCGATTACTGGTATATAATATCAAATTATTAAATGTGTACTAAAATGTTCTTTTACCTATAAAATCAAAGTCATGTACCAAAATTTTTTATTACTAAAAATTTTCAAAATAAGTTCTTTTCTGGGAGCCGTCTAGATTTACTACGGGAGACAGCGCAGCCACTTGGGCTTTTTGTGCCTATTCAAAATAAGTTAAGGTTAGGATAAATATCTTTGGGTTTGCAATAACCATTTAAAATTAGTCAATGTGGTATTTTCACCTACAAATAGATATTAGGTTTTAGGATATTTTTAACTTATATTGTTCTGTAGGCTAGAAGCGTAAGAGTATTTTTGTTTCATTTTAGTTGTTCTTGTGTACACATATTTGGTTTTAATTATTTTTATATGAGCCGTTGAGATGTTTCTTACCAATTAGTAAATTTAATTTAATTTATGGTTTTTACTGTTTTAATATGTCTATATAATTATTTGTATTTTAAATATATTATTATTGTGCACTGCACATATAGTTTGTCATTGTAAAAAATGATTTTAATGGAAAATAAAGGATATTAATATTATTATATTATAGAATGTTCTTTAAAACTCCAACACTGGCTTCGAAAATTACAAACAAAAATTGCCTTTTAATTAAACTCATCAACAGAGATAGTTATATAATAGCTGCTTACGAACAGCACAAATTCTGACCTAAGTTGAGGGAAACTAACTTAGTTGGCCGTACGATTTGTCACAGCTAAGTCAGAATCTGACCTCCCCCCTTGCCCCTGCTAAGGTACCCGGATTTCTGTCTGAGATATCTTAGCTAACCTAAGTTGAGCAAAATTTGACATTTTTTAACGTTTTATAACTCAATTAAGGTTTGTTTAAATTGTTTTCCATGGATTTACGTTAAAACCAAAATAAAAACCGCGGGAGTCGGAACTTGACAAGCCGAAATTGCGTGTTCGATCAAACACCTTAGCTCTGGTCAGAAACCAACTTTAACTTAGGTAAGAAAAGTGGTTGTTTAAACAGCTAATGTTATATATGAGATAAAATGAATCAGAACTCTATCTCTTTCAAGGAGACACCTCGGAAGGTGTCGCTATTCCGTCTTTACCCTACGCATCATCGGATATTATCGCATCTCAACGAAATTGACCGACCGAGCATACAGATTAGAAAGGAAGAGATGCGTATTTCTGTCGCTATTTTGTTTACAAAGTGCCACCTCTGACGCCCTGTAGGTCTGTTTATCCAAAAACAGTGTACACTATTTTACACTTTTTTGTGAATAAACCGTTTGGGAAAGTTCAGGGGCAAGTTTTTTATGTCGTTCATGACGTTCTCATGACGTCAAATGACGTCATGAGAAGTTCTGATGGAACGAATTAAAAAGAAAATATTTAAAAAAAGCTTGCTGTTTATTCTGCAACTGTCAATGCTTAGCTGATTGTTTTGTTTCTTTCCGTATTTATTTATAAATTTTTTTTGCTCAAGTATTTTATAAAAACGCTTTGATGGATAGCTGCTTACGAACAGCACAAATTCTGACCTAAGTTGAGGGAAACTAACTTAGTTGGCCGTACGATTTGTCACAGCTAAGTCAGAATCTGACCTCCCCCCTTGCCCCTGCTAAGGTACCCGGATTTCTGTCTGAGATATCTTAGCTAACCTAAGTTGAGCAAAATTTGACATTTTTTAACGTTTTATAACTCGAATTAAGGTTATGTTTAAATTGTTTTCCATGGATTTACGTTAAAAAACCAAAATAAAAACGCGGGTGTCGGAACTTGACAAGCCGAAATTGCGTGTTCGATCAAACACCTTAGCTCTGGTCAGAAACCAACTTTAACTTAGGTAAGAAAAGTGGTTGTTCGTAAACAGCTAATGTTATATATGAGATAAAATGAATCAGAACTCTATCTCTTTCAAGGAGACACCTCGGAAGGTGTCGCTATTCCGTCTTTACCCTACGCATCATCGGATATTATCGCATCTCAACGAAATTGACCGACCGAGCATACAGATTACCGAATAGCGAAGAGATGCGTATTTCTGTCGCTATTTTGTTTACAGAGTGCCACCTCTGACGCCCTGTAGGTCTGTTTATCCAAAAACAGTGTACACTATTTTACACTTTTTTGTGAATAAACCGTTTGGGAAAGTTCAGGGGCAAGTTTTTTATGTCGTCTTCATGACGTTCTCATGACGTCAAATGACGTCATGAGAAGTTCTGATGGAACGAATTAAAACGAAAATATTTAAAAACGCTTGCTGTTTATTCTGCAACTGTCAATGCTTAGCTGATTGTTTTGTTTCTCTTCCGTATTTATTTATATATTTTTTTGCTCAAGTATTTTATAAAAACGCTTTGATGGAATCCATTTGACTCTCTAGTAGTAGTTTAAAAACGGTTTGATGAATTAGCGCTCAATGCGCTGGATCCATCGATGCAATTAAAAATTTGTTATCGTCAGTGTAATTTAGGACTAGGTGTTTTGCAAGGGTGGTAAACTTAAAAAGGCGTGCTCGATGCTCGATTTTTACTATTTGTTCGCAGATAAGGTTATGTTTATGACGTCACCGTATTGCACAGAAGTTTTAAAAACTAATTTGGATGTACACCTACTATTAGATCCGTATTGTATACCACTTGATAAAATTAAGACTTTATCTTGTTAACAAAACAATAGAGCAAAAGGATTACGTCACAAATATTAAATTGACATTTAAATCGGCGTATATGGGCTTAAATGGGATCCAGCACTCCTTGTTAAGTTTACCACCCTTGGGTGTTTGGTATGAACTCTGGTGTAAACTAGCTTTCACTTGAGAGGTCTGTTTGTTATCCAGAAATAGAGTACTCTATTTTACACTTTTTTGTCACTAAACCGTTTGTTATCCTTACGGCGGTTTGCATCACTAACTCTTAAAAGTTCACAATAACTAAATAGCACTTAGTATTAAGGTTGACCTTAACGATTAATAGCTTTGTACAAGTTACACTTATAATTTTTTTAGTTAAGTATTAAAAATGCTTGGCAACATTGTAAAAACTGTCCAGTTTTGATGTTTGGTAACTAGAGCCGTATTATTAGTAAAGAAGAAAAAGACAATTTTTTCAGAAAATTAAAATTTTATTCCCCAAAAAGTTCAAATTCGTTTCTTACAGTTAATTTTTTAACAAAAATACGGTTTTTATTTGTGTTATTGTTGATTATTTGTCATGCGCATTCATAATGAGTAGCAGCAACCGAGAAAAAGAAAATAGAAAAAGGGCTCCAACTTTTCAGTTAGAAAACAAACTCTTTTATTAAATATTATCCACGATTATAAGCACATAATAGAAAAGACTCCGCTTCAATATGATAAAAATAAAATACCAAAAAATTTTAAAAGTTGTTTTTTTAACATTGCAAAAATTTTTACAGGTAGACTTTTTGGATAAAGATTTGAAAAAAAGGCCTAAACTTTTTAACTTTTGATCTATCGGGCTTTAAATTATTAAGAAAAAAAATTAGATTATTTTATTTTATGTGAATGAAATGAATAAGGGCATAAATTTTGAGATAGTTGGTGATTTTTTTAAGGCTTTCTTCCAACAAAAGTTATACTAATCTGTTACACTGATAAAGGGTTAATTTTTTTTTTTTAACTGACAGTTAACCGTTAAGTGTATGTTGTGCAAACGAAATCTTACACTTAAGTATAACTTAAAGTTAAGGTTGACCTAAGTATCACTGGTGCAAACCGCTGTCAGTAAGCAATATTTTGCTAGCTAACCCCAAGGGTGGTAAACTTATCAAGGAGTGCTCGATTTTTACTATTTGTCGGCAGATATAGGTTATGTTTAGACGTCATCCGTTTGCCCATTTTGCCCAGAAGGTAGATTTATTTTATTAATTTTTGTTAAATATTCAACTTTTAAAAACTGTTTTGGATATAAACTTACTATTAGAACTGTAATGTATAACATTTAAAAAAATTAAGACTTCATACCACTTGTAAACAAAACAAACAGGCAAACGGATTACGTCACAAATACCGAATTGACATTTAAATTGACTTATATGGGCTTAAATGGGATCGAGCACTCCTTGTTAAGTTTATTACCCTTGAGCTAACCCTGTAACATATTTACTTGTGCACAGCATAACTAACAGGCAACACGATCTCTCCCTGACGGCGCTTTTGATTTTTTTAAGCACAACACACAAAAGAAACGATTAAAATTTAACTAAAGCAAACAGATCATATCTCAGCAAAACGTTGGCTAAACTTGCTCAAGAAAAATGACCGTACTTTTTCGCTAATTTATGAAAGCGTGTTGCTTTCTGTTAGTTATGCTGTGATACCAGTATGAAACCGGTATGTTGTGGTGACCTAGAAAAAAATTGGTAAGTGTAATTTAGGACTAGATCGATGTTTGTATGAATTCTGGTGTAAACTAGTTTTCACTTAATTACGCTAACTCTCGAAGTAGTGAAGTTGGATGCATGTTTACTACAAGACTTAAAGTTGTTTGTTTATAAACATAACCATAAAGCCATTTTTAATTTCTGAAATAAGTCTAAAACGCGTTGGGGAGAGCTGGTTGATTGAGTAGCATCAGGGCCAAAGGGGGCTGTTTAACCCCCAACCAAGAAAGGAAAAGTAAGTTAGCTCAAGAATGCGAACATTTAAAACCATTCGCAAATAGACCCTTCGCACCACAAAGCCCGAAAGAAAAACTTCGCACGGTTCCGCATACGCGCAGATGCGAACTATGTCAAGAAATATGACATTACACTTGGATTGGATTGCTTGGTTGGGAGTTAAACAACCCCGTTGGTCCTGAAACTAGTCAATCAGCCAGGCCTTCCCTTTCCAGAAACACGTTGCAAGCAACGTGAGCTTTCCCGGGCTTCGTCAGTAGAAATTCTGGATAGTCGGGCGCTGTAGCCCAAAGAAATTTCTTTTCACAAACTTACACTTTTTAAATATTTTTCTTATCGATGCAAGGCACAATTAACGGCAATCCAAGAACTGCTACTGGTATTGCGCACTACTGATGCTTCCCGCTTCGTCCGCATCCGTCTCAGTTGATACGGCGCCACCAACCGCCCTTCCTGGAAAAAGCTATGTAACTCTGGACCATTACACTTGTTACAAATAAGGTCTGTTTGTTATTCAGAAACAGTTTACACTTTTTGTACAGGATGTCCAAATAAGAAAGGACGCCGGCTGTATCTCGAAAACTATGTATCGTACATCGTTGGGAAAAAAAATAATAAAAACGGCCAAGAAAAATAGCTGGAAATTATTTTTGGGTTTCTAAGACTACCACGAGATGGCGCAACCGCAACGATAAATCAAAAACCTATTTTGTCTTCAAAATTAGCTAATACTGGGTAGAATCTTAATAACTTCGGCAAAAACTCTATAAAACATAAATGTTTAATGTAAAATAATAAAAATTCTACCAACAAAGTAAAGCTTATTACCTATGAATAAAATATAAAAACAAATAACACTTATTAAAAGGTATAGATTAAACAAAAAAAAACACTTATAAATGAAAAAATGTACATAGTTGAATTTAACTGTGGTTTTGGTTATAATTAATAAATAATATATTTTTTGCTTTATTATTAAAGCAATCAAGAGCTGCGGCCAACATGTTTTTGTTTATTATTGGCGATAGAATGGTACAAGCATAGTTTGTACTTACTTGTGAAATGATAATCCAGGAATCATATCCCTCACTTTACACACTTGGCACTGCCTTACCATTTTAATTTATTAAAAGTACTTACACAAAACTTTTACTTTTAATTTATACAATTGCCACAAGAATTGCCCAAACAACAAAAACAATTTATACTAAAATGCCATATTGAATGTGTCATCTGTCGAGCGAAGCCATGGATTCTAGAGAGGTAAAGGATTACCCACTCTGTGTTACAAAAATGGCCCTCCAGTTGCAGATGGCGTTGTGTTACAGAGGGCCGTTTTAAAACTTTACTTTATATATTGCGGTCAAGGTCATTGGTTCTCATTGCTTCCCTAAGCTACACTAGCGGCTCCTAGTGAGGGTCACTTTTTGAGCAAAACAGCCATAAAAGAGGGTGATCCTTTACTTCTCTAGAATCCATGAGCCAAGCTAAAGGTGGCGGAAGTACGCTTCTACGAAAAATCCGCTGTTGTCACGTTGTCGCGCCTTTATTAGTAGCTGTCCAAATAGAAAATAGTATTTTGACATCATTACTTTTCTTTTTTATACTTTATAGTAATAAATATAACAAATTATGTTCACAGTTTAAAATGCAATAGTAGAGCTTATTTTGATGTAATTTTAGGAATAAATTAAGTAAAAATTTAATCATAATATACTATCAAGTAAATGAAACAGAAAGATTTTTGGCAGCCACGCTTAACTACAAAATAGTATCTGTAGTAACCATTTTCCCGGGTTTTGGTGGATTTTATTGTTTCGAGGTTCATTCAATGCTAGGCAGAACCTAGAATGTGTGTTTATGCTGCCACGTTTTATGCCAAATCGATGCTTTCTCCAGTTAAACTAACAGCTCATTGATTACCATCGCTAGTTTTTCTTTCTCGAAAAAGTTAAATACGAGGATATATTTTTTGTATTGTAGGTTTAGAAGAAGAAAAATATACTTACACTTTGGCGCAAACTGCGTTTTGATATCTGCATTCGTTTTCGAATTATTTTAAAGTAATACGTAAGTAAAACCACTGACGATAAAAGATGTACGAGGTAGAGATATTTAAAAGTTCCATTATTTATCGTCTTCCCCCACCTTTACTATTGAAACTACGACAAAAAGTCCTTAACCAAACCAATTTTTTCGGCGACATTTCGTTTTCGAGATATTCATCATCAAAGTATAAATTTAAACTGACCCTATTTACACTATTCTTCCTTCTTTTGGCAAACAATGATTGATTTATACACTAAATTGCATACAATATTTTTTTCCCATTTAATAGCAAACCTTCACTTTCAAACGCAACCATGCAAACACTAGGGATTTTATCAGCAAATATGCCGCGGCCTTTGACATTAAATCTTCACAGTTTAATAAAAAAAGCTAAAAATAAATTAATATAACAAATTTTTAAGGTTTTTATAAAACATTGAATGACAATTTAGTGTAAAAGTTATAAATTATGTGCAAAAAGAAGGAAAGAATGTGGTTAGTTTGATTTTCAACTTTGATGAATATCTCAAAAACGAAATGCCAAAAAAAATTGTGATCATCGCCCCAAAAACCCCGTATATCAAATTTGGTCAAAATCTAAGTGGACTAAGCGAGACAATTACCTATTCTGTCACCAAGGCTGTGCAATAAGTAGTTTCCGAGATACAGCCGGCGTCCTTTCTTATTTGGACACCCGGTACCTACCTAGTCCCAAAATACAAATGTATCTTCCATAGAATTAATAATTAATTCTATGGTATCTTCAACGCTGACGTAAAGAGGTGTAAAAAAGTGTACACCGTACACTATTTCTGAATAACAAACAGACCTCTGAGTGGTTAGGTTTTAGGTTGTATTAGGTCAGTTAGGTTAGGTTGTGGTGAACCAAAATTTTAATAATTAATGAACTGTTTAGACAAAAAAAATGAATTCTCTTGTTCTCTCCAAGAAGTTAACTTCCTTATGGCTTAAAAACTCAACTCCTTCTCTTATTGCTGTTAGAAATCGTAAGTACTATCTTAAAAATTGAGTGAAAGATAATTATTAGATTATGTAATTTTAATACTTTATTTGATATAACGAATTTCTGATTCTAGAAGGCCAGTTTTTAGGATTTACTTAATTTCAAATTATGATATATAATATCATAAGCTCTTATTCGGGACCTGTCCTTTTCTTGTTGTATTTTAACTCTGTTGCATTAACCTTTAAAACATGTCGACTTTTGCTATATTATGCTGACCGTTAAAAATATTTTACCGTGTGCGTTGCATTAACAACAGTATCATATATTAACAATCTAGGGGTAATCTTCAATATGAAGCCTACATTTAATAAACACGTTGAGAGTATTATTTAAAAATAAATCCGATATTGGGATTTGTTTGTAGAACATGTAGAATTATTTATGACACTAGAGCAATTTCTTGTTTGTATAATAGTTTAGTCAGATCGTTTTTGGACTACAATAGTGTAATATGGTTACCTTTATATGTAAGTCCTCAACAAAACAAGTTTGCAAAGTTTTTATTGTACAGGCATAGGTTTTTCCACAAGGACATACCTTATTCAACTAGAATCCAGCTGGTGGAAATAAAATCATTAACAAAACCCAGTCAGGATGCAATGGCGATTTTCCTGTACAAATTGTTGAACAACATGATTAATTGTAATGGTTTGGTTGAATTTATTAATTTTCATATTCCAACTAAAGCCAGTCGAGCTCAGCAACTTTTTTTTATAAAAATAGACATCAAACTAATTACAGACTAAACAGCATTGTTAATTGACTTTAAAAAAAATATAATTACAATTATACCTAGACTGAATTATTTACTGTAAGTTTAGTTAGTTTAAAGGCCTCCACAGACCTCGTTCTTTTTAAGCAGTTTTAATCGTAGCGATCAAAAGCGACGATTAACATTGCTAGTTTGTGGGTGAAAACCGAACATAACACCGTCGGTGAAAATATCTGGCAGCGTTTGAAATCTTAATCGTCGATTCGTCCATCTTTATTTGAAAACGAGATATGTGGTGCAAAACGTCTTTAATCGTCATTCTTGTGACAAATAAACACACTTCATTTAGGTTTTTTGGTGTACGACTGCAGCTTTCGGCGATTAAGGCGGTTTAAAATTAAATTAAGTACTTTCGGCGGTTAAGACGGTTTAAAATTAAATTAAGTGAAGAAATAAAAGTTTTAATCGTCCGACTGAGCAGTCTTAATCGGTGATTAAGAAGGTTAAAAGAACGATAGTATGTGGGGCCCATAAGAGAGCAATAGGTGGTTGTTTTTAATTTTAAATCTTATGTTATTTTATTGAATGATATGTATAATATTTTGTAGTTTTTATGTTTTGTTTGTAACTACCAATTTATTTAATTGACTTTTCTTTGTTGTTTCGCTGCCGGCCAAAGTTGAATGAAATGTTTTGGAAAAAGAACTTGTTAATCTTTTAATTATATCCTATAGACTAAATCCCTTGATCAGAAACTTTTAAAAAAGCAGTCATTTTTTTTTAAACTAAGAAAAATAATTGAATACTAATGGGTCGATTTGTTTATCATTAATACCTACATTTTAGGTCGTGGATCTGAAAGAATTGCTTTATCCTGAGAACCTGCTGGAATGTAGTTTCTTTTATTTTTTTTTAGATTGGAACAAAGACTTTAAACCCGGTCCTTACCCTCAAACTGAAGAAGAACGAGCAGCCGCCGCGGCTAAATATGGTATTCCGCTTGCCGAGTATGAACCTTACCCAGATGATGGAACTGGTGCTGGTGATTACCCCAAATTACCATTAGAGTCGGTCGAGTCCAGAGATCCATTTTATCCTTGGGATAATCCCGAGTTAAAAAGAAATTTTAATGAACCCGTAAGTATTTGTATTTAAGGCATAACACAATGCCTTTGTACAATGGTTCTTGGGTCACTAAGATTTCATTCATAAATAAGAAATAAGTCTGGATTAGCCTTTTTAAAATCGTTATTAAACATAACTTATTAGAGGCTTGATACTATTTTGGGTCGTTTCGATATTCTGATTTATTTTTGGTTGTCATATAAAAAACAAGTGAAACTCTTACATACCGATTGGTGTGTTATTGGATTTTATGAAATCTGAATGATCAACTAGTCTGCGTGAATGGTTGGTAAAAGATCTAGTTAACCTGACCATTAAATTTCTTAATAGGCTACAATAATTATAATGAACATTTGTGTGGATTGTGTCATTCTTGAGTATGAGAATATACTGAGTAAAGACTTAGATTTAGACGTAGAACTTTCTACCTGCAGAGATATTTCCTTCCCCTCCAACATTTAAATCTTACTTCAGTTAAGACACCCGTGTACTTGTTTGGAATCAAATTGGATTAATATTTCAGGAAAATCAAAATAAAAGGCGAACTACAATAATTGTTGCGGATGAAAAATTTCTTTCTTTTGATGCCTTTTTTTTTAAATCTGGTCAAATACATTATCCCGTCAAATTAGCCATAAAAATAGTGGTCAAATAACAAAAAACGCAGGAGAGTCAAATTTTGCTGGAGACCTTGGGTTCACCATTAAAAATAAAGTGTCAAAAGTGCCCATTGATCCCATATGTGTTAGAAAAGTTATCGGGTCAAAGGTAAAAATTTCAAGTTTTATCAAAAAAGTACTTTAAACCAAAGTTAGAGATCTTAAAATTATGTACAAAACTGCTCCTTATGATTTTTTTTTCTAGGAATT
Source organism: Listronotus oregonensis (assembly GCA_019359885.1). Lineage (NCBI taxonomy): Eukaryota > Metazoa > Arthropoda > Insecta > Coleoptera > Curculionidae > Listronotus > Listronotus oregonensis. Next base: position 597 of record JAHBCN010005064.1, on the reverse strand, counting down.
ACCATTCCTGAGATATGGCCATTTTAAAAGTCACGTTCTATATGATATGCAAACATTTCCACGCCACCTGTGAGGTAGTGTACTCGGCCCCCCTTTTTTTAACGGTGGACGACTGAAAACTTCTGCTTCATAGTTCATTGTTTCACTGTAAGATGCACATAAACTAAAAGACGAGAAAATTTGTATAAGACGTTTCAAACCAAACCGCCGATTAAAAAAGAAACTGAAAGACCCCAGTTGTTTTTAAGAATGACTTGTTCCAAAAAATACGACAATGATTCGGGAATATCGTCATTTACATTCGGTGGGGGTACAAAGTATTATCAAACACACAAGATTGAATATCTTCTTAAACAATTGCTGCCGCTACTTTCAAGATTTTCAGTCGTTTTTCTTTTTCGTCCAAGTCTTTTTTAGCAGACCAGGCTTGACTTAAAATGTATTGATAATTGTCGACAAAATAAATAAATGTTAATTTTCCAGACTTCTCTGTAATAATATTTCTACTACCATACTCTAACTTGAGTCGTATTTTTATAATTCTGTTATTAGACCAGAAAAATTACCTAAATATAAATCGATTTTGCCAGCCAACTC
>JAHBCN010005063.1:0-58250 GCA_019359885.1 Listronotus oregonensis | reverse complement strand
CCCCATACACACCACTAACCCTTAGGTGACAGAAAGGGGGGTTTACACACACCCCCCTTACATGCACAACACTCACAAACACTTACCCTTAGGTGACAAAAAAGGGTATACCTACACATTTCCACAGACATACACGAAAAACCCATGCTCTTATGTGAGAGATAAGAGTTCTTGCCCCTTTAAGACACTAAATATTTACTGTTTAAAAATTTTTTTTTTTTTCCAAAATTACTAATTTTTCAATTTTACATATTACTTGCACATTCAGTCATTAAGTAAACCTTTTATCTTCCAGTTAATTAAAAATATCTTAACTTTAACCTAGATACCCCGGGACCTTATACTCGCATTCCAAAAAAAAAAACTTAAAAAAATTTTACGTTAAAAAAAAAAGACCCTGAAACAAAAAAAAGGGTTATAAAAACCCCATCCATTCTGTACTAGTCTTATTTTTTAATAATAATTAAAAATTTTTTTTAAAAAATGTATCAGCTTAGAACTAAGAAACATTAATATGAATTTTTCAAAAAACAATATCCTGTATCTATACATTGTGAAATTCAGCTGTTGTTGATGTTACCAACTTCTTAATAATGCATTTAGTTGTAAGTATCCTTTTAAAATTGAGAAAGATTTGTTTTTTTATTGTATTGTTTTTTCCATATTGTAGACCTGAAGGAAAAAAATTTTTTTTGGGCCGTTAAACTAAGAAGTGTTTCACTTTAATTAGCCCTCTCCTGGCCGGGGAACCCAAGAAATTTATTACCTTTGTTATATATATATATATATATATATATATATATATATATATATATATATATATATATATATATATATATATATATATATATATATATATAAATATATATATATATATATATATATATATATATATATATATATATATATATATATATATATATATATATATATATTTGGTCATTTTTAATTTTTATTTCATAATAATGTATTTTACGTTTTAACTTTTAATACAATTTCAGTCATGTATAAATAACTCATTTTAAAATGTTTTTTTTTAATTCTTTATAAAGACCTTTTTGGTCTGTTTATTTCAAAGGCTGGTCAATGTTTGGCTCCGGGTGATAGAGATGTCCTCCCATCTTTTCATTTTCTTTGGTGGTCTTCCAATTGGCCTTTTACCAGCTGGATTTTCATTTGGCACCAATCTTGGCTATTCCTTCGGGGTCCATTCTTTCTACATGGTCCCGCCAGTATCGTCAGCGCTTTTTGTCCCCATTTGATTAAATCTTCCACCTTGCTCTCTTATTGTTGCGCTCCTCCCTCTATTCCATGTTTTTTCCCGCTATTGCCAAGAGTCTTCATCTCTGCCGTTCTTAACATATTTTTGTTTTTTGTGTGTCTGCTCGGGTCTCGATGCCAAAGGTACTGTCGATGCTCATTTTTTGTTGTTTCATATGATGTTTCTTAAAAAACCTGATGTTAACAAGGCTTTGTTGATTTGGGATTTTAGATCTTTAATTGGTTCGTTGCCAAAGAGATATCCGCTCCAAGGTATCTAAAATTTGTGACTTGCTCGACAATTTCATTATTTAGAACCGGTTTTACATCTAGTTGATTTCTTGGCAAATGTCATACATTTAGTCTTAAAAAATTAATTTTTGAATATTAAATTTTGTGCTGACCTGGTTGAATCTGTGGAGTTGTCTTTGCAGGTTGTCCTGTTTTGCCAATATGGTCACGTCATCATCGTAGCTAATTAAGCGTATGGGTTTTCGGGTTTATCCTATACCCCATTTCTAATTCACTAACCTCTTTAATGATCGCGTCCATAATCAGGTTGAATAGGAACGAGCCCAAGCTATCCCCTTGTCCTATACCCTTTGATATCGGTATATCATTTGTTGTTTTATGATCAACTTTAATTCGGGTTGAATTGACTGTGTTTAAACATATTGTTTTTATAATTCCTGCCGGAATTCGTTTTTTCTTCAGGATGTTGATAATGTCTTTCAGTCGGATACGGTTAAATGATTTTGTTAAATCGGCAAAAAATGCAAAAGCTGGGGTGTCGAATTCTATTGCATCTTTTTTTTTGGGGGTATAATAAACACAGCGTCAAATTTGGGGACCCTATGTCGTTCGGGGTTATCTTTAATAAGGCCGGTAAATGAGCATGGTGGAGCATAGAAGGGTAATACCCCTGTAGTTCTCTGGGTTGGTTTTTTGTCTCTTTTAGAAGATGGGTATGGTGAAGCTCTTGTGCCAATCGTCGGGGATTGTTTGTAAGCATAATATTCCACTAAAGAGTCGCGTGAGTTTTTTTGTAAATTTTTGTAAGTTCATTACCACCATCCTTTAGAAGTTCGTTGGGTATATTGTCCACACCCGGTGCTTTTCTATTTTTACGCATTTTGTTTTGTTTTTGACTTCTTCTTCCGTAAATGATATTGGGACCTCTTAAAATGTCAAAAATTAAAATTTGCTTTTTCTGATAGAAGAAAAAGTTACTGGGGCCCTTAAAAAATAGGTAAGTTTAATATTCTTTTAATCGTGTCGTCAGTTTTGTAGTTTTAATTTCTATATTTCCAATATTTCCATATATTTTCAATGTGTCCTGATATATTTTAGAAAATATTTCCAAATATATATTTCCGGAAATCTTTCATCACTAACCCCCCCCCTTGGCTTCGGTGCTGTTCAAACCTTTAAAAAAACCTTTGTTTTAAAGGTATTAATGAATTGTCTGTAAATATGTAAACAAAAATTACCCATTACTAGATTTACCTTATTTCTTCATAAAGCTGAAATGAAATTGAGCAGAAAGACTAGAACCAGGTTACAGCGATAGTGATATATCCTGAAAAAAAAACCAACCAACAATCAAATAACAGTAGTCAAATTGAAGCCCACAGTTTAGCCGACCAATTATGATTTTAAAGTTTTAATCATTTAAGAAATTCTTTATTTTAGAAAAACTACTCATTTAATACCCAAATATAAGGAAAAAGTTGTACCTAGTTATTTATTAATTGTTTATTTATGTTTTTTTTAATTGCTTTCAGTTTTTGTAGGCTGCTTTCCTTTAACTTAATTTTTTGGTTGTATTTTATTTGATTAGTTATGTTACCTTTATACATAAAAATACAGTGGATAATGTCATAAAACAAACACTAAAATGGCTTTAAAACATGATTTATTTAATATCTAAGGGGTGAAGCGAGGTTTTGTATAAAAAATGGAACAATAACGTTTCTCGAAACATTCAAAATCATAATCTGTATTGTTTTTTTTAGCTTTAAATGATTAATAAAATGCGGTCTTCTCATTATGCACACTCAGTTCCATCCAACTCTTAGTCAAGAAGCTCAGTAAAAAAAATACAACTTTTTTCAATTTTTTTTTTTTTTTGTATGTAAAGGTTTAAAAATATGTAAGGTTTATATTATAACAAAAGTTTATTGCATTTTTAAGTAAAATTACTAGAACAAAATTAGGTGGTAAAATTACCGTTATTTTATTATTAGTTTTTATTTAAGTTTTATACTAATTCGGCCAAAAATTATGGAAAATAAATAGTTTTTGATGGCAGAAGGTATATATAAAGCATATGTTCATATAGGTTACCTTTTTGGAAAAATGGCCATAGTGGAAAATAATGTTTATCTTGCCATACGTTTGTAAGACAAGCGTTTCAAACCGTACTGCTAAATAAAGAAAAATGGCAAAGGTTATACTTTACACATTTTTATAAAATAATGACAAAAATGCTGATTGATGCTTAAACAATACTATCATAAATTTAGCAACGTGACGTTTTAATTAACGAATTAATAGAAAGAGGTTGCAGGAAAATGATTAACACTTAATTTACATACATAGTACAACAAGACTGCCGAGCTTTCACACGCTATAAGGGATTAAGTGACATGCATTGCGACTTGAAGAAAGCTTAACTTTTTAACCTTTATAGACAATGTAATTGTTGTGGTGATTATAGCGCTGTTCCAAGAAAAACCAGCAAAGTACAGAAAGACCCCGGATAATTGGTTACGTACTCCCAGGGATCCCAGGATCCCAGAAATCTTATAATACACTGAAAAAATAGTTCCACGCTCATAATAATTAACGAGTTTGGTATAGTTACTCTTACAAACATGATTTAATGCAAACTTACCTAATTCCACTAACCAAATAAAGAAGTTAAGGAATAAACAATAATCGCGCTCTGCTGCCTTCGAATTAGGTAGTTACTAAAATACTTTCTTTTCTTTAAAGAAAAATAATATGTAATATTTAGCAAATTATAAAAAAAAATTCACTAATTGTTTATTATGAACCATTAACCGTCATTATATTTAACAAATTTAATTGGTTTTTGTACGATCGTGCAAAAAATTAGTATTTTTTGCACAATCCACTACGTCAAAAGTGCTAAGAGTAAATTTACTCATGCTAAGCTATTGTCCGCTTGTATACAGTGGGATTTATTTAACTTTAAACAATTCATGCACTGCTTTGGCTACAAATCCAAAATAAACAGTCTTGTTTTTATAGCCACCTTTAATATAATTTTGTAATTACAGCAACAAGACTATATTGTGCTTTTTATCAAGTTACCTATACCGGGTGGTGCGTCGCATTGTGGAACATAGTAAATCCCATGTAAATTTTAAGGGGGTTAATTATTGGCTCACCTGTATATTTTGCAAAAAAAAATGTAAATAAGTTTTTGAATAGACCAGTCTGACAAGCCCTCGTGCCAAGTTTCAAAAAATTTTAATAAGCGAATCTTGAATTATTCAATTAAATGTAATTGCAAAATTACCAAATTTTCGGTTCAGGTAAAACCAAACAGGCACCAGTAAAATGAATATTGTCCCTGACAAAAGGAAAAGTGTCAATAAATCAGTAACAGTTGGTAAAAAAATATTAATTTCTAAATCGACGAAAAAGTATCCATAAGTAAGTGGCATTATGCGCCTAAGCCCATTCCGTCCATTTCAAGTATTAAACGTATTGTCAGTAAGTTCGAGTTCAAAGTTACCATATTAAATAATTGTAAATGATTAACTCAGGATATCGAAAATAGAGCCGAAAAAACAGAGAACAGAGATCTTAAATTCTACTGAGTGTGGAGGAAAACAAAATGGTTAGCACGAGGGTTCTTGGGCAAGAAGTAAATAAACATCATACAACGGTATTGCGCACTTTGAAAAAATACAAATATTATTCGTATAAATTCAGAAAACATCAGGAGCTGCAGAAAGAAGATAAAGAGCGAAGAATGGCATTTTGTTTTGAAATGATGGAAAGAGCTAATAACGATAGGAATTTTTTAAGAAATATTTGTTTTACCAATGAATGTACATTTACCCTCCAAAATGAACCAAATGTTCAGAATTGCCGGTATTTGTGCAAAGAAAATGAACATCGCTTTGTTTATACTCGGACCAAATATCCCCAAAAAACAAATGTATTCGTGAGAATTATCGGACACAATATCATTGAACCCTTTTTTATGGACTTTAACCTAACAGCAGAAACCTATTTGGACTTATTTCAAAATCAAATTGGACCCGCCTTGGCAGAAGTTTTTCGGGAAGATCAAATGATCCGGTAGCAAATGGATGGTTGCCCCATGTTACAGTTCAAAAATTGAACTATAACAATTTTCGATTTAAAATATCTTTTTGCATAAATACCTTAGCCTTCATAAACCCGTGGTCAAAAACTTACATTAAATACCGAGTGGGGTCCAAACGTACCCCAAAATTTTTTTGGCTTATTATTATTTTTAAATGTTCCAATTAGGAAATATCAAAAATAAAATACATTCTGCTCATAAAAGTAATATATTTTTACATAAAAAAGTTGTAAGCATTGATAAATGAGTAAACACATTTCGAAAAATAATATGAAATGATTAGAAATAATAAAAACCAAAATAATTATGAAAAAAGAACAAACATTCCAGTAATATTTTAAATGATGATTTAATTATCACACTTGTTACAAACTGTTATATTTCTGAATGTTCTGCACATACGAACTGATTGCACCGCATACAAAACTTTCGAGATTTTCTGTCTTTATTTCTGTCGCATAAGAAACATCGCTGCTTTCTGCCAATAACGGGAACAGGTTGTTCATTCCTTACATTTAATTCTGGCAAAATGGTCAACATGGATTGTTTTATATTCGAATGTAGCGACTTGTCATTTTGGTATCTACGAATTATGTTTTTCCTAATTAGTTCTTGACCCAACTCCAATAAAAACATTCTTCTTCTATCCAAGCGATTTTTTTTCCAATCTGGATTTTTCAACATCCAAAGTTTATAGGCGTTAATGCCACCAATGTCCAGCAGATGGAAAAATATTGCCATCGGCCACCGATTACTTTTTCTTTGTGTCGTGAATTCCTTCGCTAATTTATCTGTTGTGTCCACTGCACCTTTTGTTTTATTGTATTGTAAGATAATGTCTGGTTTGTAATTAGTTTTTTCTCCACTTATTTTGTCATCGTTATGTTCTGTCGATAGAAGAACAACTGCCCATAAAAGCAAACATGCTTGAAAAGTCCTTCTTATATCTTGCTGGAAGTAGTTCTTTGGGAATATAAGGTTTATTTTTACGCAGTGTACCACACAAGGTAAGGTTTTTTTCTAAAAGCCTATTAGCTAACTCAATACTGGTAAAAAGTTATCAGTAGTTATTCCGTATCCTGAAGATAAATGGTTTACCAGGTCCATCACTACCCTTTGTCCTTGGCCTTTCTCCGGTGTGTTTCCTACTTTGCCTAAAATTATTATTTTGCAATGAAAATCTAAATGTTTTTCATCAAAAAAACTTACCTAAATAAGGTTGCATATTCACTGTATATGCCGAACTACAATCAGCCAGTGCCCAAATTTTTAACCCGTACTTGTCCGGCTTGCTCTTCATGTAAACTCTAAAAGGAGCCTTGCCTCGGAATGGGACTAACTGCTCATCCACGCACAGGTGTTCAGATGGATTAAAAGATTTCTTGCAATTTGTTACAAAACCTTCAAAAACATCTCTGATTGGGGCAAATTTATCAGTGCGTTTTCTTTCTTCTCTTGTTTCAAAATTGTCAAATCTTAGAAAGCACATAATCTGTTGAAATCTGTTGCGAGACAAGGCAGATGATACTAGAGGCCGACATAAAGTTGGATCTTGGCTCCATAGTACACATATTGGCTCTTTAGCAGCGTGCCAGGCTCCAAAAATAATGAGCAAACCAATAAATGCTTCCAGTTCTTCTTGCACAAAAGGAAAAAAGGCCTTCTCATTTCTCGCATAATATGATTCGGCTTTTCTATTCGTCTCCGATAAAATCACATCCATAATATCTTGTGAAAAAAATAGTTCAAAAGCTTCTTTTATGGTGGAAAAGTGGGAACTATATCTGGTCAAACCTGGTGGAACCTTTTGAATATTACATTTTCGTCTCTTGATCTTCGTAGTAAAAGGAACCTTTGCCCACACACTACCATCTTTAGACGAATAAGTTGGATGATCGGTATAAAAGTTCACTGACGGGTCTACTTCATCTGCAGAACCTGTCGACTCATTTTCCCTATCACTAACTTGTAAAACGTCATCTATCTCATCAATTTCAGTCACTGTGTCAGTCTCCTCAATATCACTTGCACCATCCTCTAGTGCTAAATCATCAAAATAAGTGTCGTAATCATCCGTTTCTAATATCGCCAATAGTTCTTCGTCAGTTAGCTTATTTTCATTTCGAAACTTCCGTAGTTCACTCATTTTCATAAACGCGTACTCGACAATCACTGTAAAAAGACTAACCACACTAAAGTTATATTGAGATAAATACGTGACCAAAGCTGCTATCAAATAAATTGGGAATTCCCGAGACCGTTGACGCCTAAAAACGGGAAATCCCCGTCGTTTGAACACTTTGGGGTTTATTTGTACCCGGTTGGTTTTTAACGTAGGCAAAATTTATACCTGCGTTACATACCGAGCGGGGTACAGCTGACCCCAATCAACAAAACTCTCTATAATTAGTTACAATAAAAAGCAATTTATTCTACATTTTGTATATCAATTTAGATATATATTTAAGAAACATAGCTCGAAGGAAATTGAGTAGGAAAATTATTTTAGAAAATATACCAAAAAATTCGTCTGGGGTACAGCTGTACCCCGCTCGGGGTTTGAAGGAAATGCGGAAAGCAGGGCTATAATTTAATGTTTTTATGACTAGATTTGGGGAATGTTTTGGTTTATTTTTAGACCTTTCCTTATTTTCAGGGGGGTTTAAGTTTGTGGTTGTTTTTGTCCGGGTGGAGTATTTTACATTGTTTTTTTTGGAATTATGTATATTCATAACTCTTTGTTTTGTTTTTGTAGTTTTGAAGTTTAAAATTTTGACGTTTTAAAATAAGTCAGGTTTAAGGTGAAGTTGTTTTCTTTTCTTCTTTTTCTTTTAGGCTAAAACGACTGGCAAGATGTCATAGTAGCAACGCCGCTTGGTACCGTGAGGGGCGGTCTCGAAGTCGAGAGTGATTCCTAAATCTTTCTTTTAGAAAGTTCTGACAGAAACCGGTTATATCTGGATTTCGGGATTATATTTTGCGGGGCTAAACGTGCGTTGTTTGTTAGTCATATCTGGGTAGTTCCTGGTGTCTTAGAGCCAACCCTTAGGAATGTTGGCAAAAGGCCAGCCAACGAACCAGCTAATGGGTCGTGTGTGAGTTGGTAGAATTGTATCAAGAAGGGGGTTGGTACCGCCAAGGTCGTCCTTGACAGAAAACGCGGTTGGTGAAAAATAAGTTTTGGGGAAGCTTTCTCTCTCCTGCTGACCACCAAGGAGACAGCACACGTGAAGGCAATGTTCTAAAAGTAAATTTTCAACCCTTGTCTTGGGGATTGTTGAACAAATGCCTAAGTAAATTTCCCGTTTGTTTGTGCTAATTGTAGTACGTTGTTTCGGAGTGAAATGTCACGTTATCCGTAAATTTTTGGGAAATTTATGTCTTCCTAAAGAAGGATTATACCACGTGGAAACCTGCATGGAACCCTTTTTCTTCGTTAATATCTTATAAGGGGCGATAGTGGCTCGTTAAGTTTGTGGAAAAAGTGTTCTTTCTTCTTTCTTTCTGTTATTTATTTTCTATTCCGGATTTTACCTCTGTTATTTCTTCAACTTGATTTTGTGTTCCGGCCAATGCAGCTTATGCCTAGTTCCAGTTCGAGTTAATGGATTTAATCCCATGCCTTATGTTGGAGATTCAAGGGACAAACCCAAGTTGCCGACATTAGTTGCTGATGACTGACAGCTAGACTACCGTTTCTAAGGCACAACCACTTGCTTCCATAATAACAGGAAAATCACAGCTAAGTCTTAAGTTTAAGAAAATTTTGTAGATTAATGATATTACATTGACTTAAGATAATGTCATGTCGATAGTCTAGCCTTAGATTTAAACTGAAATTTTTATTGAAAACACCTGCTAATCATTTGAATAGCTTGATGTTACTTAATACCTTCTCTGTCTGAGTTAACAGTCATTAACACATTATTTTCTCGGTACCTTCACTAAAATCTAAGACTGGAATTTGGACATAAGTATACACATGTGCACTTTTAAAGCTTTAAAGGTTATCGAAAGAACATTTAGTATTATGGTATACCTTAGGGGTATATAGTCACTTACTTTTAACACTATTCTATTGGGGAACAGTTTGATAGGGACAGTTGGTACTTGTGAGTTGTAATCATACACACGAGTACGAGTGTTGTATATCAATCTGTGGTAGGCGGTATAAGACTTATTGCTAATCATTTGGTAATAATCTTATACGGTTTAATTATAAATATTGAATTTGATAATTGATTAATTAGATAGAATTACTGACATTTGTTTTTTTGTTTAACCCTTGACTGGATATATTTTTTTGTTTAAGCCTTAGTGCTCTCAGATATTTTGCTGTAACTTCCATAACGTCATTCTGCGTCATTTATTATTTTTTTTAATTTGTAAGTGCCTATGAAAAAGTTTTAAATGCAACTTATGGCCTTACGTATATGTGGGTAACATACTAGAAGGTTTTCTGTAAAAGTTATAAGCTTACGGACTTTGTTATATATAGAGTTATATTGCTGACAATTTATTAATTGTCCAGCTTTTGGGTTTAATAACATTAAATTTGTATATAAGTCAAATTTAGTTTAACATTGTCATTTATTTTTCAATAATTTAAAATCTTATTAAATTTTGGTTTAAAAGGCGCATCCACCAATTTGGTAGGAATTTGTTACAATTATTTTATTATTTTTGTAATAAAGCATTAACTAGTATATTTATATTTTGACTTTTATTGACAATACCCCCTTCAAGAATGCACTCGCCTTTGTGTAGAGCCTCGTGCGACTGTAAGTATTTATTGTAACCATATTCTTTAGCCAATGATTATTTTTATTTTTTATTTCTGAGCTAGCCGAGACTTTCATTAGATAATTATCAGATAATTATTTTGTCTTAAGTGCTTGTATTAATTATTATTTTTTGCCCAAGTGGGGCGTTACAAATTTCCCCGTAATAAATTAGCTTAGTAAAATTTCCGGTAATACCCACCCATAATGCCCCTATGGTTAGAGAGTACCTGGAAAATGCTTTTAACGGCAATATTATTGGTCCACGGTACCGGATACTTCGGCCAGCCAGGTCACCTAATCTATCACCGAATGACTTTTTTCTGTGGGGTCACTTAAAAAGTGTCATTTATAAAAGTGTAAAATTTGAGAACCTAAACCAGCTACAAACCGCTATTTTATTAGAATGTAATAAAATTTTGCAATATCAACTTAGCAACGTTAGAAATTAATTTTATGATCGGTTGGGATATTGTTTAGCTGTTAATGGAGGGTTGTTTGAACATTTGATTAATTAATGTTTTTATGTAATTCTCTGTTATTTTTAAAAAAGTTATTGTATTTTATTTTATTTTTCCACACCTAGTAAAATATTAGGAGTTCAGTTTTTTTTTTTTTGGATCTATTTTCGATCTTCTGAATTAAACATTTACAATTATTTGGACTCGAATTTACTGACAATACGTTTAATGGTTAAAATGGACCAGATAAGCTTGATGGAAAAATAAATTGAAAATATTTTAGATACTGCTGTTGGTTTAATAAATGTCTAGTATGTTAAAAAAAAATTTTTTTAATGATCGATAGTAATAATTGTTATTAGATAAACTTAATTGTTATATTAAAAAAAAGGTTTAATAAAAAATAATGTTAACTTGTCTTTTACTTTAAATGTAATGGTTGTGAGATTGATAAGTATACGGGTTTTCAGCGTTACATTTCCGCAATTATTACGAAGTTGTCAGTTTACAATTTTAATATTTCGTTGTAAAAATGTCGAGTTCAAATAGTAGTAAATAAAATGTTTGTACACCTTCTGATATATTTGAAGCATCAAATAAAGCTACTACTAAAGACTACCACTGTGCCAAATTTCATGATATTAGCTCAAGCTATAACTTCAGAATCACGTGGACATATATATGCCTACCTACATATGAATATATCCACATTTTTTAAAATTATATATATATATATATATATATATATATATATATATATATATATATATATATATATATATATATATATAGATATATTATTAATATATAGTAATTTATGTTCACTTACTTGTGTTTTATTATAGAGTATTTGATTTAACAGAAACTAACATTAGGTAATAATTATGACAAGGATTTTATCATAACTGTAAAAATACCCGGTAGCAAGACAAACAAACCTCGATCATTTGTAATAACAGGAAAAATAAGAAGTTTTAATTTTGTCAGTCACAATATACTCTTTATAAGGTATTATGATGAAAAATGTTCAGTTAAACCTGTTGATATAAATACTTTTAGTCAAATTGTAAGTGATATTGCAAAATATTTAAAACTTGAAAACTCAATGTAAAACACAGGACACTGTTTTTGCAGATTTTCTGCAATATTGCTTGGAGAATCGGAGGCAGACATACTAACAATAAAATGCCATGTAGCATGGGAATCTTTAACTGTGGCCAAAGAACCCTGAAGAATCAATTTCTAAAAAAAAACTGAAATAGCCAGTCAAATTCTGAAAGGTAAACTAAGTACCAAAGCTAATAACTTGACCACAAATCGAAAAAGAGTTTTAGGTGAAAAACACACAAGCAGAAATGAAAACCAAATTCAAAAAATTACTGGAAATGAATTTTGTCTATCAATTACTATAGCAAATTGCTCTAATTGTGGTATTAAAATTAAATTACCTCATGTAAATATCTAGTTTTGTAAGAATAACGTTAGTTTAAGTTCTCCATGTTATCGTTCTGAAGCAAATAATTTATTTTTTTATTGTAAAATAATCTTTCAAATAATCTTTAATAAAATTTGAAATAAAAAAAATAACTCGATGGTAGAAAAAATCTTTTGTGCAACATGTGCAAAACGCATCTTTTTTGCATTCAGCATGATTGCAGCTCTTCGTTCTTGAGCTGCAAGCTTAATGCATTGTGGAACAAAGATACATTTTTTGCACTAGTTACACAAATAACTGGTGTAGCACCATTTAATTTCCAATATATAAAAAAACTTTTTAATATTTACCAATAATTATTACTGAAGCTTCTATTAGGTATTTAAAGCAGTAACTTGATGGATCCAATAAAGTTGCTTTAATTACCATAAAAACTCCTTTGAAAACTCTAAATAAAATAATAATAATAAAATTTAATTATTTAACTGCAGTAACTATAGTTGTTGATAGAAATGTTGGTTTATTTAGTAAAAATTATTTAATTTTGGTTAATAGGTTGGTTATAATACATTTTCTTTCTTTTACTTTTTACTATAAAAGGCAAAAGGATACTTTACAAGGGCCAGTGTTGGATTGACTTTCTAAGCTTTTAGTTAATGAAATTTGGTGACTAAACCGTTAGCATAGTTATGTTGAATTTTTGTTAATATAGAAAAGTTTTCGAACCAGATTTTTAATAAAGAGGTGTAAAACAAAAATCCGTATTTCTATACGAGGTGTTAAGAAACATTTGGTGTCAGAAGTGGGATAAGGACCCCCAAGAAAGCCATGGTGATTAAAGAGAAAATCTTAATGCCTCTTTAGACCAAAGAGGCGTAACCTTTGTTTTCTTAATACTAAAAAATCGCCTGGGCTGTATGGCATACCAGCAATCGTCTTAAAAAAATGTGCTCCCGAGCTTGCACTCATCCTAACTCGCCTCTTTTAAATCACCTACGATACGGGCATTTTTTCGGAGAGCTGAAAAGCTGCACGTGTGCAACCTGTCGCCATAAAAGGATACATAACTGTTTCTTTAAACTATAGACCTATATCCCTTTTTTCAGTTTATAAGGCAATGGAAAAATTTATTAATTCCCAAATCTAAAAGTATTTGGAAAAACACAAGATCCTACATGACAGACAGTATGAATTCCGTCACAGAAGATCCACAGCTGATCTTCTTTCCTTTTTCTCACACAACTGGAACAATTGCCTTAAGTTTTTTGGCGAATCCCAAATCGTTGCTTTTGAGATATCCAAAGCTTTCGATCAGGTCTGGCATGATGGACTTCTTAAACGTAAACCTTCTTACGGTCTTCTGCCAAAGCTTTGTTCTTAGCTCTCCAGTTTTCTTTTTAATCGACGTTTATAGGCTATAGTAAATGGTCATTCTTCCAGCATTTACCAGATTAATGCTGGGGTGACCCAGGGCTCAGTACCGGCACCCACTTTCTTTCTTCTACACATCAACGATCTTCTTCATTCCACAATCGATCTCAGTCGTAGTTTTGCTGACGATAGTACCCTCCACTTTAGTATTCAATTTCTCAAGCCAGTTAATAAGCCTGATTTAAAAACCAAGCGTAGGTCAATGCGGATGTCTCTCTCACAAGACCTTAAACTGATCTTGGATTGTGGCGCCAAGAAGCTTGTTCAGTTTATTGCTTCCAAACTACAGTCATGTTTGCTGTCGCGAAAAAAGTCTGCCAATGGTCATTTGTTACATATGAGCGCCGAACGAAGAGTCATTTAATCTTGTCGGCATAACTTTTGAAAATAACCTCAACTGGCACAAACACATTACATCCATAGCCCCAGCAGATTCAAAAAGGCTTGGATTTCTTTTTCGAGGCAGAAAGTATTTTTCTTCTTCCAATCTGTATACTCTGTATGTATCTCAAATCGGACCCTTTTTAGAATATTGTTGTCATGTCTGGGAAATGGCGTCTCTTACCAATCTTAGTATTCTCGATTCCATTTAAAGAAGAGCTGTTCTTCATATAAATGATCCTACGCTCACTAAAAGCCTCCTTTTCTTACTCACCGACGAGCTGTGGGGGATCTGTCGCTCTTCTATAGGTTCAGCTCAAAGAGAGGAATTGGCCAGTATAGTTCCTCCTCTGGCAGCATCCATCAAAGCAACACGTAGTGCAACTTTTATGCATCCTTTTACAGTTCAAGTGGAGAGGCCAGAAACTTTTCGATTTCTTTGTTTCTTTATCTCTAGAGTGTCCAGAATATGGAACCTGCTATCCGCAAAAGTTTCTCCTTCTCCTCCTAGTCTTCAAATATTTAAGTCCTGTGTGAATAAACTCCCTTTCACCACACTTAAGACACCCTTGGTACGTTAGTACTTAGGCCTTACCCTTCCTGGACTGTCCAAAGATAAAACAAGACAATAAACAGCAGTTATGGAGAAAATAGGTGCAATAATAAAACCATCGATGGAAAAACAAGAATCCATGGGGGAAGATCTACAAACAGAAACGAAGACCAATCAAGATGAAATAAATAGAAGTTAAAAAGAAATGATGAGAAGTCAAGAAAAAATGAAAATTAGCCAAGAATCCATGAGAAAAGATCTATAACGAGAAATGGAGACCAATCAAGAAGAAATGAAGAAAAGTTAAGAAGAAATAAAGACCAGCCAAGAATCCATGAAAAAAGATCTAAAGAGAAATGAAGACCAATTAAAAAGAAATAAAAAGTAGTCAAGCAGAAACAAGACAACATATCCACATAATTTATATAGACATCAAAAGAAGCCAGGAACTAATGAGACAGGAGCTTAAAGAAAGGATGGCGAAAATTCGAGAACACCGAAAAGGACAGTTTTAACAAAGCCAAGATAAGATAAGCAAACAAATGCTGCTTGAATTAAAATTTACAAAAGAAGATGTTAAAAAAGAAATAGAAGAAATACAGCAGACTGTACAGTGGGTTTTGTGGCCGTAGAGACTTTTAATCAGCGTGTTGAAAACAACTATGCAAAGTTTAAACACAATTGGCTGAAACCTATTTTCCATAAGATCCTCTCCGACTTTGGGGTATTGAAGGGGTTTTCGGTTTTTGCAATTTTGAAATACAATTGGCCAAAACCAATTTTCCATAAGAAAAATCCCCAGTGAACCTTTAAGGATGATTTTGGGGATTTGAGGGTTTTTCGGGTTTGTGCCCGTGAAGACTTTTGATTAGCGTGTTGAAAACTATCACTAAAAATTAAAAAAAATGACAGAAACCCATTTTCTTTATTGAGTGACCAGATAAGAACTTTTAGCTATGGTCAAATCACTGGAGCACTTTAATAAGTAACTTTATGGTTAGAAATTTCACCTGATGAAGGACCATGGACGTGTAAAATACGATTTTAAAATTGAATATTAAGGATGATTAAATCATAAAAATGCTGACGCTTTATCAAGGATACCTTTCTCAAAAGATTGTAAACATTGCGGTAGACGTAAAAATGGAGAACGTCCTGATAAATTTTACTGCCAAAGAACACGCATCCAGTGCTCTCAAGAATGGAACCCTACAATCCTGGCAAAAGAACAACGAGAAGATCCCGATTTTAATGATATGGTGACAGTAACGACAGAAAATTCCGAACGACCCCAATATTAGAAATTACCTTTAAAGTTTCCGAGATATAAAGGATACTGGGCCATGAGTCCTGCAGTAATGAAAAATGACCTATTGAAAAGATCGTGGGAAAGTTCTGACAGCAAAAGCCATACCTATCAAACAATACTACTAACCAAAAGGATTCCAGAAGTATTGCAAGCCTTGCACAATGGTATAGGAGGTGGCCATTTTGGAGTTATAAATATTTTTAAAAAGGTTTAAAAAAGGTTCTACTGGGTGAAAAGTAATGCCAATGTAAAAGACTGGAGCAGAATTCGTAAGGCAATGAAGCAATATACTGTAGGAGCACCTTTTAAAAGAATTGCCATAGCCATAGCAGGACCATTTCAAGTAAGTAAATCCGGGAACCGCTATATCTTGGTAGCGATGGATTATTTTGACAAATGGCCGGAAGTCTACGCAATATCAAATTAAAAAGCTACTAGTATTGCCGACGTACTATTTTAATAATGGATTTGTCCATGTGGAGTACCAAAAAAAATATATAGGTTAGGTTAGGTTTAATGTAAGTGGGTATAACACCCTTCCACCGCGACCGATCGATCTATTGTGACTCACAACCTTTTATATTTTTTCCACCAGGTCCAGACTTCTAATAAATCTAATAATCCTGTTGGGAGAGAAATCTTTCACCTCCCCCGGCAACAAGGTGTCATTGCCGAGGATTGCGAATCTGAGTCGTGCCATTGCTGGGCTCGAACACAGTATGTGTTCTGCCGATTCATCCCCCTCCATGCACATGCGGCACTTGGCGTCTTCTGCTAGGCCGATCTTGTGCATGTGGTATTTCAATCTGCGTGTCCCGTGTACAGTCCCACTAGAGTTTTAAGGTGTTCCCTTGATTGCTCCGGTAGTTTGACGGCATATTGTGGGTTCGGTGGGCTTATAAAGGCCTTCGAGTGTCTGAAACCCGGAAGTCCATGCCAGTACCGAAGATTTCCTCTTTGTGTCCAAGCTGATATGAACTGTTGGCCATTCTATAAGATCTTGGCCCTGTAAAATTTGGTCTCCTCCCCCCTTTTGGCAAGAGGTCTGGGGATTCATTACCCTCTAGGCCGTTATGTCCAGGCATCCACAGTAGAGTAACCTTGTTGCTTTGACCCAGTTTGGTCAGCGCATCCTTGCGATTCCAGACGGTTTTCGAATTGCACCGGCTGAATTCAAGAGCCTTGAGAGCTGCTTGACTGTCAGAGAATATTTTAACTGTCTTACGTGTGCAGTGCCGATCAACCAGCGTTCTAGCATACATTTCAATAGCAAATACCTCCGCTTGAAATATAGTTGCAAGGGTGCCCAGGCTGAAGGAAAACTCTGCCATCGGCCTCTGTCCATATATTCCAGCCCCAACACCGTCAGCCCGGAGCAGATCGGTCGTTTTTCGACTACAGTCCTCCCTTTCTGGGTAGACTACACTGTAGGGCAGGTTGTAATTGGTTGCTGAAGGCATTATGTCTGAGGGCATTCCCAGTCTGTCACAGGTCAGGACATTCTTGAGGAGACTGGTGCTCTCCATATGACACGCCTGCGGTTTGTTACTGACCGCTTGATAGAGTCTGTAGGTTGCCCACCTTGCTTCTCTCTCCAAGTAAATATGCAGATGAGGCAGTCCTAGAAGGGCTTCCATGGCCGCCGTTGGTGTCGAGCGCAGCGCGCCCGTGATCATTAGGCAGGCCTGTCTCTGTAGGTTAGATAGCTTTGTTTGGGTCAGCCGCTGCTGCCTCTTGCGCCACCATGCCACAGAGCCATACGTGATTATTGGTCTTATGACGGTCACGTTTAACCAGTACATCTGTTTTGGTTGCATGCTCCAGGATTTTCCACAAATCCTGCGGCATGTCCAGAAAGATAGGCTCGCCATACGGGTGACCTTTTCTAGATGCGAATTTCAGCTGAGAGTGCTATACAGGATCAGCCCCAGATGTTTTTCTTCTTTTGCAAATGGTATTGTTTCACCCTGCAGAGTTGGTGGTCTCAAGTTATCCAGGTTTTTCTTTCAGGTGAAGGGGACAATACCCATTTTATGAGGGTTTATTGTCATTTTTTCCTTTGACACCAGCTTTGTGTGGTGTTTAGTACTTCTTGAAGGATGTTCGAAATCATCTCATCAGAGTTTTCTTTATGTAGGATGACTAGATCGTCTGCATATGCCTGCAGATTGATCTCCCAGAGAGAAAGAGTATGGCCAGCAGGTCATCCACCAGGAGCGACCCTCCCTGCGGGCACCCCCTGGCGGCCCCAAATCTGATCATTTTTCCCTGCATGTGGGTGGCTTTGTTTCTGTTTTTCAACATGGTCTCGATCCAGTCACATATGACCAGACTGATCCCTCTAGTAGCTGCAGCCTCATACAGGGAGTCAGGTAACGCATTGTTGAAAGCTCCTTCAATATCTAGAAATGCAGCCACCAGCATCTCCCTTTGTTCCAGGGAGCTGGCGATATTTGCAACCAAGTTGTTGAGGGCTAATTCTGTTGATTTACCCGTCTCGTATGCATACTGGTGTGTGTTAGTTGTGGTTAGTTAGCTGTTATTATATTATTAAAAGTCAGCCAGTTGCTCTTCTGAGGCCGTTTTAATCGGCCAACAGGGAGATTTTCTGGCTGCCTATCTAGTATTAGACTTCCTGGGAAGTGAATTTTCGCTAGAAGCTCCAACGTTTGTCTTCTAGTTCTGTCTTCTAGGAGCCGTCTGGTTTCCAGTCATCCCAACTCTTGAACCGGTTCTCTAGAGAGAATCCTATGAATTCTAGTGCTGCTCGGTATGCTCGAGATACCTTCACAGACCTTTTCCCAGGATTCTATTTTTGCCTTCCTGATTTGCTTGTTGTAGTGTGTTAGGGCGGTTTTATATTCCTTCCATTCGCCCACTACTTTTGCCCGATTGAATAACCGACGGACTTCTATTCTCAGCGTATTCAGGTTTTTGTTCCAACAGGGAGTGTTTCTATTGTCTGATCGCGATTGTTTATTGTGGTAGACAGACAAATTTAGACAGTAACATGGTCGCTTTAAGTTTTTATTGAAACAGTAACTTAATAAAAAAATCCTATTCTTCTCTATGTATTTTTTTCCAGACAGGGATTTGCAAGTCCGATGGAATGGTTAAAAGATTTAACAAAACCCTTAATAACTTCCTAAAAATTTTAATAAATAACCAACATACTAACTGAGGCAACTGTATACAGTTGTTTTTATTAGCTTATCGCTCCGCAGTTCACGAAACAGCTGGAACGTCACCTGCAAATGTCATTTTTGGAGAGGAATTATGCCCTCCAGTTGAATTACTGGACGACATTCTACCAATGAAAAACCAGCAGAAGATTATGTAAGTCAGCTCAGTAAACAGCTGCAAGAAATACGCGAAGGGGTTCGTAATAAGCTACAAAAAGAAAGTGACTGTATGAAGTCCCGCTTTAATTTAAAAGCTAATCATCAGGGATTTGTGGTCGGTAAAAAAGTTTGGTTAAACAATCCAAAAAGAACCAAGGGGCGTTTACCGAAACTCCGTCCGTGGTGGCACTACCGCGTTGTCTAAAAGGTGCTGTGAAATACAACATTTGCATGTTTCAGTGCTTGGACAAGGTTGACGGAATAACTGGGAAGAAATGGGTTAAACACCGGAAAACCCGGCACTCACGGTAGTTTGGTACTTAGGTTTATATATGTATTTATAATCCGTAGGATATAATATACATATAATAATCCTTCGTGAGCTGTCAAAAAGATAAAAAAAAACTCCAAACGTCATGGGGGACCATATAAACTAGTAACCCGGCTTAATGATCCGGTGTATCGAATTAAAAAGAGCCCACAGGTGAAGATAAAATTAGTAGAACGGCTCTGAAAAGATACCTAATAGTGACGATCAAAACTTGGCAGGGGGCAATGTTATGGACTTTAAAAATATTTGCTTAGTAAATAATTGAATACAATAAATCACCTTAGTTTTTCCCTATTCCGACGGCCATTATTCTATTAAGCTCGGTCAATTAGGTCAACAGTATCACTGCATGGTATCATATGTGTGTACATGATAATTACTTGGTCCATTGCTCATATGCAGCAATCCCTATCCGCAACACTTTAACCGGGGCAAATTCCGCACCAGAAATCTTACAGGTAATGGGGTCGAGTTGTACCTTGTTTCAAAGTTCTTCCGATTCTCTTTATGTACAGGGAGTTCCATTTTCGACACTTTATGTGAGTATCTCCATACTTGTTAGTGCTATCAAAGAAGTAATATAGGCGTCAAGTGCTCTTTTTAGGTCAGACCTACAATCTTAAAATCAAAATTTACCAATACAAGACATACAGGGAAAAATAAAAATATTGTCAATTTAGGAATGACCCCATATTTTTTTATTTAAAAGAGACGCAGAAAAATATTTTATATAAAAGTTCTTTTATAATGATTGCAGATAGTCCCAGAGCCAGGTAAAAATTTGGTTATTTTTTTTTAAGCAATAATAAGTGGAATGCATCAGTGAGTTGTAACATAAAGCTTCGTGAAGGTCAGCTGCTGTTCCTTTGGGGCAATGAGGCGATACTTTAAAAGTTATAACGCAGGAGTTAGGCGGGAGCATTTATTGCCTATTTAAATGACGGGGTTTTCCTCAACTTACTGCTGGCTGATTTTTTTTTAATTACAGCAGTATAATTCCTTCCTAGCTTTCAGCTTACAAATGGATATGAATATTATTTGAATTATCTATTTACTATCAAATCTGACAACATGTAAATCTGCAGTGTTTTTACACTTACACACGATTAATTGGACCACTTCTAACTCCAGTAACAGTAGGCTAGGAAACAACAGTTAATATCCTACAAACAAAACTATGTTCACATTGTAGCTGGAAAGTCATTAGACAATTTATTTTAACCTACAAATGTGGAAGAAATAGTTGGTCCAAGAAAGTAATTTAAAAATTTATAGAAACTTTTAAACAAAATAAACGATTCAGATTTAAAGAAAAAATAACGGGAATAATCGCAAATGTTTGAAAGTCTCCCCGTTGTTTTCAATGCACTCTTAACATCTTTTTCAAACGGATTTAAAAGCATTATGTAATAATTATTTTATGCAAAGGTCCCTTGCATTCTTTGATCCAGTTATTGTCGGGTTAAGATGACTTCTTCATAAATTTTATTTTCAGCACTTCTCAAAGAAAAAAAATCTGTAGGTGTTAGATCCGAAGATCGTGGTGGCCACCTTATAGGTTCATGTGTTCCTTCCAACGGTTTAAATAAGTTAGTATTTAAAAACTCTTTTATTTGAAGAGCGTTATAAGTTTGGGCGTCATCTTGTTAAAATTAAATCTCTATTACTTCATTTAATAAAACATCATCAAGGATGTCGAAAAGGTTTGATTGGAGTAAGCCCATCTGCATTTAAATTTTCTTTAAAACAGCGACATAACTAGTTTATTTTGAAATAAAAATAACTAAAACTAATCACAACTTATATTTACCCCAAATCAATCTTGTTGACGTACAAAGTCGTACCTTGTGGGAATTTGTGGAGTTCCAATGTATTTTATCATGTCGGTTAAGAATACTGCAATTTGTAATTCGGCATTCATCTGACCAAATATTTTTTTGTGAAAATAGCAATCCTTGCTGGATTTATTTGAAAACCGGTACAAATATTGGATAATATTAGAAACATTGGAAGAATATTTATTAGACGTATAAATTATTAGCGCCTTAAATTTTGAAATTCCAGTTTCCGTGTCTATTTTTCTGAAGGAGGTAGATTTTTGTTTTTGAAATTTCAAAGTGATTTTAGAGAATAAAATTAAGGTGTGTGCTTAAGACGACAGAACAGAAGCAAAACTTTATTTAGACGAGATTTCCTATTAATATCTTACTATCTAACATCCGAAAATCTTAAATTTAAGACGATAAAAAATCGATTCGTAAGAAGCAAAATAATTTTGTTTTAGCAAAGCAATAAAGTATTTATTGTTTAGAGAAAAGAAACAAGTTTAAGAGATCGAAAGAAGCTACTTGTGGCTCTTACGGTTGAGCTTTACTTGGTACAAGTTGATCAACATGATAAGGCCCAGTAATTATTAACTGTTACGACGCTCTTATTTTTTAAAAAAATTGTAATTAGCAGAAGTAAAAACCAACACTTTAAACGCATTTTTTTCCTTTTAAGGGAGAGAAAAACGAAGAAAAATTCTAAGAACAGAATTGAGACAATAAGAACGGTTTCAATAAATTGGAAGAAAGGCATCCTTTACCAAAAAAGTCATTACGGATAAGGTCAGCTGAATTTGAAATCATTACATTGCTCATGTGTGTACGTAGATTATTGTAAATATTTATTTTTAGTTTTGTCTTGGTAGAGCCTAATTCGGTTTTTTTCTTTGTTTTATGTGACATTTGGGTCTGCAGCAAGAGGCAGCTTGACGAACATCCAGTGACCGCCACGAGTACACAGATCGCGACGAAGGGGCAGGGTAACTGACAGCTTAACAAAACACCAGACAACAGAAGGGAGGAGGTACAAAAAGTTGCACTTTTTTGTAAATTTTTTTATTTTATTATTGTTTGATAGCATAACCCAAGTTTTTATTATTGCATAAGAATAAATTTAGGAATTGTTAAAAAACTTAAGTCAACCCTTTAGGTTTTTGTTTCTGTAAAGGGGGAGGGAAGAGTTACAAACGGCTAATTAAGTTAATTCATTTACCCTCGAGCATCGCGCACCGAACCAAGCTTTGAGAGTAAGGACTAGCCGCGAGGCGCCAGGTTCGTCGTGAGAACGGGCCAGTTAATAAGCCGTGACCGCTGGCGCTATCTACCCGGATTGACACCGGAGACATCTCGACACTTCGCTTCCCTGCATTAGGATTAGCTAATTTAGAGATAGAATAATTGGATTATTTTTGTGTAAATATGTGAATTAGGTAGTAATAAAGCTGCAACGAATAAAATATTGATACAATTAGTTGTTATTATAACACGAACTCCCCGATCCCGTAAATATTTTAGTATCTGGCTTTTTATCCCAACTGCATCATGGGCGTTGCATAGGCAAGTCTGACGGTTCGGTCTTATTCAATAACCACGAAAAGTGCTAAACGCACTTAAAAATGTTTTTACTTATATAAAAGGTACGCTACTATAAAGCTATCACAGAATATACCATTCTTTCCTGATTAAGGGCCCTGAAAAAGTCTAACACGCCTATTTTTTTATTTTCCTTTCTTTCTTTATTAAAAATTTTTGGTTGGTCTTGGTCTCGTAAAAGAGGCGTATGTTTTTAAGTTATATTTCAGTCGTCGAAATGTGTCCTTAAATGGGTAACGTCTTTCCCGAGAGCCAACAAAATATTCATTTTGTGCCATTTCTTCGTTTTTTCCAGTTGTAATATAAACCGATATATCAAATTTTTCAGAATATTGGTAAATTATTTTTACAAATAATTATGTAAAAATAGAATTAAGGTTAAATGTTAATAACAACTAGAATGTCAACATAGGTTCGTTTCTAGGTTATTGCATGTAATATATCTCAGTATTTTTTTTTGTATCTTTTTTAACTAAGAAAATTTAGGGTCATTCTGAAATTTCCAATTTTTCTATTTTTAAGCGAGCAAAAATTTTCAGATTTTGATTTAAACATTTTAAGCTTTACTCAAAAAGAACACATGCCCTCCTTCTTACATTCTTGATAGCACTAACAGATTATGCAGATACCCTAAAAAATCTCGAAAATAAGACACACTTTACAATATATTGATTACGTTATTACTTTTACTTTCCTATTAAATGTTATTAAAAAACTATTTTTAAGTAAATGCATGTTTGCAACTATTTATTTTAATTATTTTAATTTGTTAATAATTATTTTTGACCAATGTTCTTTAGCCAAATATCAAACTACTAATTTTAGAATTGACAAAAACTAAATTCTTTGGTTTTTTATCACTGCATTTTTATAAAAAAATAATGAGCAGTTTCGTAAAATTATTATTATTTTAAAGTGAATAATTTTAACTACGGGGTACATCTATTTATATTACGAGCGAGAATAAAACACATTTAATGTAGGTAAATAATATTCGGTATGATATTATTAAAATATCAATTTTTTGAAACTTTACCAATAGACATAACTAAACCATTCGTTAAGGTTAATATGTATTAAATTCAGGATAAAGTATAGTTTGGCAAGTATATTTGTAACAGCGCGGCCTCGGTAGGGGAAGGGTAGTTGTAAATCAGACATGGCTTACTCCATTCATAAAAAGCATAGCGGCGTGCTCATTTTTTAAAAGTTAAGGAATTTTTATAATTTGTTTAAATAAAATAATGTATACAATATATATCTAAATTTTATTTTAAATATATTTTAAATGATCGTCATCAAAAATTAAGGCATTTAAGGGCCCTCAGTAACAATTCCACAAAATATTTCTGGCAAAGTCAAAAAAGAAGAAAAATTATATAAACTAATTAATTTTTTTAATAGTCTACCTCTAATTTTTGCTAATATTTTGCAATGAAAAAATAAAAACAGTTTTGAGAACGTTACTTTACGTTCCCTGGAGTATTATTATTGCGATGCGTCAAAATATTAAGCAATTTTCATTTATTTAGTTATGTTTGATAACTGAAAATACAAAGAACTTTATAAAAAAATACCTACTAAGGCATACGCTTACGTTTAGGTGGCAAAGTTATATGCTTTATTTTGTGTATAACAGTGTCAAGACCTGAAATAAAAGCGTATTGCTCAGTCTTTATTTAGTGACAAGCGGGTTGCCTAATCATCGGGAATTGCCCGCTTTCGAACAGCTTAATGAAAACAATACTTTTTTCATATTTTTTTACATAAAAAAAAGGTATAAAACGAATAAAGACCCTCTTCGTGAAAAGTGTTGCAAACAGATAACTTGCCTACTCCAGTTGCCGCAGCAACGTGTGCTTATTTCCGGATTTTCAGCTACGCGGACCAGAATTTCCTCTTCTTGTTCGGGAACTATAGTCTTTAGGCGCCCTGTGGAATTCCGTTTAGGACAAAAAGTACCTGTTTTTCTAAATCGGCCGTAAAATTTTTTGAAGATCTTTAAACCAGGTTGTGCTTGATTCGGATAGAGTTCCGAATATCGTCTCTGGGCTCCTCATCCATAAAAAATTTCCTGTGCGTATACACACAATATACCTATGTGTGTTGGTTTAATTAGTTAACTAACGATAAACCTAAAAATTAAACATTACCTGTTAAAGCTATCTTATCATTATCAAGAAAAAAAAACATGGCGGTTTCATAGCAATTGCATCTCTATTACATTTATTTGTTTTCTTATAGCTTATCTTAAAAAATATATATTTGCAAATCATTAATTATTACATGGAAAGGGTACACTAAATAATTACACAAAAAGATAATTCTTTGTTCTCAAAAAACCCTGTAATTGCAAAATTTTGTAAAAAAACGTTATTATGCAAAAAATTATTAAAGAAAAACAAAAACGAAATTTTAATTTTAACACCCTGTATCTCAGTTAATATCAACTTTTGGTATAGACAAATATGATTAAATTTCAAGTAGGGAGTCATTTTTTCATGTACCCTTAATTAGCAGACACCCAGTGTATCTTTTAGTATATTTTTTTGAGAGACCCTGTATAACTAAAACTTACTGTGAAAGATAATAGACCAAAAATTCTACAATTTCCACAAAATCTATGTACAAGGTAGGAAAACAAAAACTTATTTAAGATCACACAACACCAAATTTACAAATTTAACAAAACACTTAAAAGTTAAGATAAAACCTCCGTTCTCCCACACTGAATATTTCAATATTCAATATTCCAAGAAAGGAAGCAAAATTGGCCAACACTTCCAATTGCGCCCCAATTTACCCCACAAGCAACAAAACATGTGACACACTCCACTAATTAGGTTCGTCTAGGACGCAAGTGAACATGCCTTTTGTTTGATGTTGCCAGTTTAGCCAAAGTCGATAGGATCTTTGGAAAATAATTACCTATTATAATATTTACTAGTAAAACAAAATAGTTATTAAATAAAAATTAAGCTATATAACAACCACATTAAATTTTCCGCTTTTGCCATTATTAAATTTTGTTACTGTAAAAAAAAATACTTTAAAATTACTACTTAACCAGTACTATTGCTTTCTTGTAGTTAAACTTGGAACACAGACATACTTTCGTTTCAAATAGTTTGAATTCTTTTCGCTGTTACAGATAAATCTGCCAGACAATAATTATACTATTATATTGTATCAGGTGGATCACGATCTCACGTTCGTCAGGATACGTATAGAAAATCAATTAAAGATTTTAAAGAGATTTTTATAGAAAAAGAGTATAAATAGGTAACCGAACGGTGAGTCTTGAGGTCCTGGTTTTTGCAGTTCAGATGGTGGTTCTGAAGAATGGTAGTGTGTAGTGTGTTAACTCATGTGGGGTGGGCCTGCCATACTAGGTGCTGCATGTGTTGGGAAGTTTACCGACTTCAGGTTCCCTAAGTATTATATTTCTTCACATGTCAAAAGTAACGATTATTTGTTAGACGCTCCGTAGTCTAAAGGGCCAGTGGTGAAGTGACAATGAACATGGCCTAGGGGTGAAAATCCCTGTTTACTACGGGATAATATAAGGGAAACAAATAAGGAATATGCACGTGTTTATAATGGTTAAATAGCTTATTTTAAAAAACGATAAACAACGTAAAATTACTTATGTTTTTTTACTTTTTTGTGATTTATGTACAATTTTTCAATTTTCTTTTACCTTAACGTATAAACAAAAGGCTGTTTTGTAACTCTAAAAGAAGGCACTACCACCAAGAGATAATATTTAAAAAATTATCTATTACCATATAAATGAATATTTTAAAAAGATAACTTTAATTACAAAAATGGTAATTTTTGTGGCCTATTTAATTTAGATAGTTTATTGGGGATAGCAGAATTTTTATTGCGGCTAATAGAGTTTTCTCTAGGTGCATTACAGTAAGAATAGTAAATAGATATTAGTAAGCAACGTTTATTTTGGAATTAGAAAAAAATAAAATTTGTATTTCCACATTCCATTTACAAGTTTTAGGATTTTTTTAAATAAACGTGTACTATATTTTCCTTTTCCTTTATTGATGCCCAATACATATTTTGCAAAAACGGTCAAAATTGCTCCCAATGTTTCAGCTCTAATTGTTACCCAGTTTTGTTTTTTTAAAACAAAGTTTAAACTTATTATAATTTACAAGTGGCATGTTTCCATAGTCCAAACTGATATTAATACATTAGCCCAGATATGTGCTATATCTGGGACATTAGCATTAAAAAACAAACTTTATTGTATTTAATCTATAACATCTGTTTTTACAATTCTTTACTAGAACGGTTTAACAAGAATACGGCCGAGTAGCGAACACATTGTTATGTTTAACTATAAACTTAAGAATGCAATAAATTGACAAGGTATAAAAAATGAATTTGACAACTTAGCACATTTTTAAGTATTTAATGACAACTAGTTGTCAACTGATAACTAAGTTCGTGGTTTTGCGTTTAAAGTGAATTAAACAGATAAAAACTATTAAAAAAAGGATTACCTTACACAGAATAAAAAAATAGGTTTGACACGCTAACAAAGTAATATCATATATTAAAAAAAACAAGCACTAAGATAGACAGCTCAAGTGACCAGTATTGCAGAACTTTTTAAATTTTAACTTTATATCAAACTCTTCAATACAATCGGTGCTTATTACATTTTATTAATATATTCAAATAGTATTACATCTGGAGTTGGAGTAGACCACAACCCAACGCACCATATACCACAGCTTCTTGCAGTAGATATTATTTTCAAACTAAAATTAAAGAATTCATAAGATTTTTTTTTAACTTATACGAATAATAAAAAAAACTTTCAATACGGCATACATATATAAAAATATCCGCTTTCTATTTTTGGAAAA
Source organism: Listronotus oregonensis (assembly GCA_019359885.1). Classification (NCBI taxonomy): domain Eukaryota; kingdom Metazoa; phylum Arthropoda; class Insecta; order Coleoptera; family Curculionidae; genus Listronotus; species Listronotus oregonensis. Next base: position 30,290 of record JAHBCN010005063.1, on the reverse strand, counting down.
TTGCTGAATTATTTTAATAAATACTAGCAAAACTATTTATTTTCAATATTTTATTCCCTGTTGTTTTTCTCGAGAGTCGTTCATGTCTTCTAAATAATAAATGCATACTATCAGTGTTCATAATGGTAAGGTGCCTACTTAGTAAATACAACTTTATCTTTAATATTTTACCTACTTTAATTATTACCTTCCTAAAAGTAAAAAATAAACCAATAATTTTTTTTAATTTGCTTGCGCTAGCAAAGCTATAGGAAGCGGAACGAACTGCGAGCATATTCCTACAAGAGGCCTGAGAGCATATACTACTGAAGGACGTGCTCAATTCGCTGAACTCATAAAGAAGTAGAAAGGGATAGCGATGGAGAATGCAATTGCTATCTTTCTCACGCACCTTGCACGTAAATAGTTGAGTTAAAAAAAGTTATTTGTACTAGCCAATCAAGCGTAAGGTGCGAGAGGCATAGCCATTGCATCCACTATGGCTACTTTTTTCTACTTCGTCTCGATTTTTCTACATTGAGCCTCTCCAGTGGCATAGGCTCGAATCTAAGGGGATTCTAGCCGCTTAGCCTTCGAGCATATACCTACTAGAGGCACCATAGGCCGCTTAGACTTAGAGCTTTTCGAGCATATACTTATAAAGGCAGTCTTACTACTCGGCCGTGCGAACAAGCATGTGAGAGAGAAAGAAAATGGAGGTACAACCTTGTTAAACAATAAATATTACATGCAAAATCCACAAATTCATCAAATATATTTCTTTGAACAAATTGTTTGTTTAAAATTTATTATTTTACAATCCAAACATAGAAAACTACATAGTTTTTTCCGGGAAGGCGGCTGAAGGCGCTGTATCAACAGCTTTTACCATCGGGGATCAAGGAGAAACTCAAGCCAAACGATGGAGTCCTTCTTCTGGGGCTAAGCGCTGTGAACGAAGATTCCTATACCTGTTTCTGTCTGAGAGTCCCACGCACGAGGAATTTTCCTAATGGCGGAAGATGGTTGCGCGCTCAGCAGGAAGGAGCAGTACTGACAGAAAGCGGTTATGCGTGATACCAGTAGCAGCTTCCTGGTCGGACTTCCATTTTTTGTGCCTTGCACAGATAACAAAACCTTTTGGAAAATTTTAAGTTTTGTGTTAAATTCGGAATTTCCGGGGGCTTCGAGCCCGACAATCCGGAAATTCCACTGACGAAGCCTGGGAAAGCTCACGTTGCCCGCAACGCGTGTCTGGAAAGGGGAGAGCTGGCAAACGATTTCCTGGAAGAAATCAAAGCCAAAAAACGGAACAATCAATCAATCAATCAACAATGAAACATACCAAAACAAATCAATGGTTAAGCTATAAATAGGTTATTTAATAAATAGCTTGTCTTAAAGACAAAATATATGTAAGAACAAATTTATTTAGGTAAATAAATTGAAATGTTTGACTTTGGTTTTGCCAAACACGGAACGCAGCAAATTAAAAAAAGTAAAGGCATATAAAAAGCCGAACGAACAAGACTTAATACAGTACCTTAATTATAGCTGAGATTTTGGTAATTGAGAAGCTGTTAAATTGAAATATCTGTCATAATGTATGGCTTAAAATAGGCCTTTTATATTAAAAAAAAACTTGATTGAAAGCATAAAAGGCAAATTGACAAAAATTCAAAGAAATGATAAGTTTACTAATACATCAATATAGTCAAAACGTCAATTTGTAAACCTTCATCTGACCTCAACATCCTATTTACATCCGTCAGTGTTCAGATTTCGTAAAGATATTATCAGAACCGTTCAACAAAAAAAAGTATTTTTTTAATACAATGTTAAGATATAGAAAATGTGTCTTATCAATACGGGATCACCTGCATACCCAAAATTTAGGTTTATGGATCTTAACTTTTGAGATGTCAAAATGTTCATCTGGAAAGGGAATTTTACAAAGCTGTTGGCATAATTCAAAATTTAAAATAGTGGCCGGAAGGTGGAAAAAAATTAAGTGTAAGGCGAAAAAAGCTTTCAGAAAACAGAATACGCCACCTATTGAGTTATTTTTGGCTCAAATTAAAGCTGAAGGATATCCTTTGATAGCTGGTGTGATTGGACAACCAAATCCAATATAGCGGTAAAAAATTTAATATGGTGGACTTTTTTAAACAATCAGCAAATTTATTTTTCTGAAATTATGGGGGTGGGGGTTTTGAGGTCGCTAGTTAAGAATCCTGGGTTGGATTTACAAAATTCAAGATGGTGGACGAAATATTTAACATTCAACCGATTTACCGAAAATTTAGCATTTAGAGGTTTTTGTGGTCGCTTATTACAAATTCGTGCTCAAATTTTTAAAATTCCAAATAATAGATTAACGATGCCGATGGCGGTAGATATTTGAAAATTTATTTTACATTTTAAATTTGCCATATTTATTTTTAAATCTGACTTTCAGTAGCTTCAAAAACCCCCATACCGAAAATTTCAGGAATCGCCATCTTAAAATTGCCATCATAAATCCAAAAACCTCCATGTACCAAAGTTTAGGATTTTCGGTTAATTTTTGAAAATTTTGTCAGCCACCTTGGGTCCGCCATCTTGAATTTTGTAAATCCGACCCCAGATTTATAATCAGCGACATCAAAAACTTCCATATACCAAATTTGGTATAAATTTGTTGATTTTTTAAAAAAGTTTGCCATATTAAATATTTGATCGCCATATTGAAATCGTCAAGTTGGAATTTGCTATCCAATCACACCAGCTAATAAAGGGTACCTTTAGGTTTAATTTAAGCCAAAAAACGACCCAATAGGTTGCGTATTTTTTTTCAGAAACCATTTTTCGCCTGACACTTATTTTTTTTTCATTTTACGGCCGTCTTTTTGAATTTTAAATTGTGCAATGCATTACATATTTTTTTTTAGAGGAGTTACATACAAGATGTATGTCCGGTATATTATGCCCCAAGTTTTTTTTTGTGCACTACTAGCATTTAATGATTAAACATTCAGCATTTCTAATTAAAAAGATATTTTTACCTGATCTGAGAATTTTGGCTTATTTTAGAGTAAAATCGTCCTAAAATTATCATATTATTTATCAAAAATAAATTTACGAAAATTCTAATTGAAAATCATTAGTAGGTAGGTAGGTAGGTAGGTAGGTTTAAAATGACTGGACTTTTTACGCCCTCCACTGCGACCGCTCGGTCTATTGTGGCTCACACCTTTTTATATTTTTCCCAATAGGATCGCACTTCTAATGAATCCGATACCAGATTGGGAGAGAGTTTTTACATCTCCTCTTACTCGTGTCGCTACCGCTCAATGTGTTCTGATGTGTTCTGGTGTCCCTGTCTCCTGGAAAGTATGACGAGCAGACGATTAGATCCATCATGCCCTTCTCCCCCGGTCTAGTGACGTGGGTAGCTACCAGGTCCTTGTTGCAGGAACCAGATGTTCTTTCTGAGGTCGCATCTACGGCCTTATCCTATGAAAACAGTCCTATCCGCTTTCGGTTTAAAGCCAGGGAACCCTTTTTCCTATAAAGGCGGTTCTGTCCGCCTTCTGTTTGTATTCAGGTAACCCTTCCTAAGCACCTGTTTGTTCGGGATGGATTAGTCCTTCCCCGTGTACCAGGCGCTGGTGACTTCGTCGAGAAGAGAAGTTTAAAAAAAAACAACATGTGCATATAATATTTAGTGCCAAAGATTAATGTAAATGATTTATAATAGATAATATGCTTAGTTGAAACTAAAATATAAACGTTATTTCTCAAAATATTGGAACCCTTTTTATAAACTTCAAATTTTAAAAAATTGCTTAAACATTTTACAAAAAAATAAAATGTATTATTGACTTGCAAAGTATAACACAGTATGGAAGAAGTGCCCAAAACTGTATGATGTGTTACGACTAGCAATAATTAAAAATTAAAATAAAACAAAATTTTAAAACATCATATTGGAAAATAAATATTCCTAATTTCATATGAAATAAAATACGTTTTTTTATTACAATTGTAATGTTTTTTTATATATGCTCTCTTACCTTTTACCTTTTTACCAAATAGAGTGATATATCCCCACGGGTCTGCATTTCGGTCAGCTCTTAACCTATTTAACGTCACAAGCCTTAAATTATAGCACCGTGTGATACATTTTAATGTCAATCTTAGTCATGTAATATGAGCTAGTTATGTGAAATAAATATTTTTGTAAAATGAATTTACCACACACAAAGAAGACTTTAGGTGGGACAATATATATTTACGTCATATTTGTAATCTACATAGGTGTTCGACAGATTTGGTTTAACGCGATTAAGAAAAAATTCACCGTCTATCACATGCGTTACGTTGCCAAGGTCAAGCAGATCTGGTACAAAAGGAAACAGTTGGTTAATGTTTATTCATTGGTTTCTCGCATTTTTATTTCAATAAAACTTTTAAGCGATTTTAAAGCTAGTTCGAAGGTAAACTTTTGCTGCTAATTTTTCTTCGATCTCTTATTACCAAAGATCCTTTAAAAAGCAGTTGCAGGTTTGTGGAAGTAATCTCGTTTGTAGTTTTATTGATGAGTTAACTACATGGAGTGGTAGTAATCTCTTTTTTCGGTAAAATTTAACAGCATAAGTCTTAGGAACAATTGAGGACATGTCGACTTTATCTACTTTGAAACAATTTATGCTTATATCTCCTTTATTTCTATCTTAATAAGCCATAATTTCTTGGGTATTTGAAAATGGATCATGCGTGGCAGACAATTCACGAATGTCCTCACATCTTGTGTGTCCCTGAATATTAAAAATACTCTAGCATTGACATGTTGTTTTGTAATGGCAAATAATGGGCTTTAAAAGTTTTTGGTTATCATCGATATTTAGGTAAGATTAGACATTGTAATAGTCTTATTTGCGCTGTTGGAGAGTCTTCGGCCATAATTCAATCCGCCAGACAAGAATTTAAAAAAATCGTCTGATAGCAAATAATCTTTGAGTAATAAAATAGTTATACTACATAGGTGTCATTTTCTGGTCCATATCAAGCATATTCGGCAGGTATAGTTAAACAGACTCCGCCTTCTTAATCACCATATGTCTTTTTTCTTCTAGAAAGTTTTTAGTATTGTTCAAGAGGGTACTGTTAAGAGTACCTACAGCCATTCCAGACTGAATTTCCGCGTTTGTAAAAAAAATCCTTGCCCTTACCAAAATATACATTTGTATGCTGATACCCGCAAAAATAGTAATAATACAAATCAGAAAAATGCACTAATAGCAACGTGTTATACAACATTTATTTTTTTAACAATATTTCTGGTACTAAAATAAAACTTTATTTGAGGTATTATTAAAGTGTACTAATAGTTACAAAAACAAATTTGTTCACTAATTTATAAACTTCTTGAATTTCACAGCTGTACAAAAAAAAACAAAGTCATGCCTTTTCAAGGAAACTATGTGATCCTTAAGTATTTTGCCGCGCTGAACACGAATCAGAGGTCCGTTTGGCCCCATCACGTCACATTTTTTTTTTAACTGTGAACGTAACCCTGAAAATTCATGATATAAAAAATATGATATTCAGTTGGTGTAAATTTTTTCAACTTTAACTTTTTGCTAGAATTCACTTTTCAAAACGTCTTGAGTGTTTTCCAGTTAAACGACACTTCCTCGAGCGATTTGGGCCAAAAAACATAACCTCAAAAATATCACATATTAAAAATACAGTATCCCTTTGCCAAAAGTGATGTCCACTTTAAATGTTTTGATGGTATAGGACATTTTGAAGAGTTACCATGGTTTTCAGTATTTCCCCCCTACGATGAAATTCTCCTAATGGATTTAGAACGAGAAACATAACCTCTAAAAAATACATGTAATCGAAAACTCAGTGTCCTTTTGCTGAAAGTGATTTCAGCTGCTACTTTTTTGTTGAAACTGCACACTTTAAAGAGTTTCTATTGTTTCTAGTATTTCCTTTCTCCGCTACCTTCCCGATGGATTTGGGCTGAGAAACAAAGCCTTAAAAGACCGTGATAGCGATAAAACGGTATCGAGGTGGTCTACTTTCTTATTTTTGATGGAAAGCGCAGTTCAGAGTGCCGGTAAGCTTGATGATTGTAAGAAATTTTTTGGAAACAACAAGGATCCAAATTACAAAAAGATAGTAAAGCAATTGATCAAGAATTACGAACCTATAGGGTGTTTGATGAGCCTCAAGGGTTACTGTTTGGATTCTCATTTAGACAAATTCCCTGAAATTCTGGAAGATTACAGTAAGAAACAGGGAGAAGTGTCACACCCGGTTATCAAAGAAATGGAGAGACGTTATCAAGGTTTTTGGCACATCAACATGTTGGCGGAATACTGCTGGAATCTGCAAAGGGATATTTTCGTGAAACGCAGAAGAAAGGCCTTGAAATGGAATTTTAACGAGGGATGAAAATGAATTTTAAAAGTTGGACATAATGAGAGGCGAAGGGACTTGCTCAAAACAAGCACAGTTTTGTCGCTATCACGGGCTTTTGAAGTTATGTTTTTGGCACTTTATCAACTGGCAGTGTGTCCCTGGAAGGTAAATATACTTATGGCACTCGGAACTAGGCTTTTCATCAAAAATTAGAAAGAAGACGTTATTTATACCAACTGGATCCCATTTGATTTCTATCACAGGCTTTTGAGGTTATGTTTTTGGCACTCTATCAACTGCCAGGGTGTCCGTAGAGGGTAAACATACTAACGGCACTTCGAACTGGGCTGTTAATCAAAAATATGAAAGTAGACATCATTTATACCACCTGGATACCGTTTTATCGCTATCACGGTCATTGGAGGTTTGGATGTTTCTCGGCTCAAATTCGTTGGAAAGGTACCTTCGGAGAGGGAAAATACTAGAAATAATAGAAACTCTACAAAGTGTGCAGTTTCAACAAAAAATCGCAGCTGAAATCAACTTTAAGCAAAAGGACACTGAGTTTTCGATTACATGTATTTTTGAGGTAATGTTTTTCGGTCTAAATCTATTAAAAGAGTATCATCGGAGGGGGGACATACTGAAAACCATAGCATCTCTTCAAAATGTCCAATCCCATTAAAACATTCAAAATAGACATCCTTTTAGCAAAGGGATACTGTATTTTCGATATGTGGTATTTTTGAGGTTATGTTTTTTAGCCCAAATCGCTTAAGAAAGTGTCGTTTAACTGGAAAAGTCACTTCTAGCAAAAAAAGGTGAAGTTGAAAAAATTTACACTAACTAAATATAATATTTTTTATATCATGAATTTTAAGGTTATGTTTGCTGTTTAAAAAAAAACTGTGACGTGATGGGGCCAAACGTACCTCAGATTCGTGTGCAGCGCGGCAAAAAACTTAAGGATCACATAGTTGCGTCGAAAGGGCATGACTTTTTTTTCCTGTGTTTTAAACGTTTGTGTGTCTTCTTTTGGAGCTACCTATAAAAGAAAGAAAATAATCTTTTTATAATAAATAACCCTAAAAATTAACACTAGTTACTTTTACTTATTTTTTTATATAAAATATGTTACTTTAAAAGTATATTTAAACTTTTATCGACTCTAAACTTTCAGCTAATAACCAATTTAAAAATGTCTGTACGTATTTTTAAAATGCAGTATGTTGCTTTTAAATCCGCAACATGTCTTGTATTACTAACTTTGAATTAAAACTTTATCCGTTTCATAATATATATTAAAAATTTTTAATATTACGCTTTTTTCCTAAACTCTATTTAACTTTAACTTTTAAAATTACGTGGTATGGGAAAATAATTTTTCACTTGATCAAACCAAGTTTTAATTACAAGAAGCTATAAGGCAATAAATAAAAAGTGTTTAAAATATTCAAGCGTCCCTTTCAAAAAAACTCAACTGAAATTTATTCACCAAAGAGAAGGAATAAGTTTTATAAATTGAAAATGCTAACTGATTTTAAAACACTTGTAATTTAATTTGTCTACCATTTATTACTACATGTGTCATATATTTTGCTAATTGCATCTTTAAAATGATATTTTATATAAAAATACTTTTTTTAATTAATTAGGACTTGTTAAAAAATATGTTTTGCTATATATTAGGTTATAAAAATACTTAAAATTTAATAATACATAAAACTACGCAAAAATTATAATGTATGAAAATGTTTTGAGAAACTGCAAATGAAAAATTTTATAAACCATTAGTGGTAAAAAGAACAAATAAATAAGATCCTTATTAGAAAAATAAAAAAAAAATGTTTGATTGCAAATAATTTTATTTCGTGATTTTAAGGATTCTGGGAAAAAAATACACAGGATGACTATTTCAAATTTATTTTCAAATATAAGATAATATAAGTGAATATGGCATTTAAGAGCCTTTGGCGGACGAATACAGATTAAAGGTTAAAGAAGTTCTTCAATACACACATTTATTTATTTTATGAGAAACGTAATTCGCTACGCCTCTGCACCACAAGTAGTTGCTGACATACTATGTTGACAGCTAAAGAACTGAAACCCATTAGTTGCGAATTAAGCTTGAATGCTCTGTGTATTGACGATTACTAAATAAGACACTGTGTATAAATTAAACTTATAAGGTTTATTTATACACTGTGACTAGAGTCCCGACTCGGGATACATATTTAGTCCCGAATAACGTCATCCAAATAACGTCACCAAACGCGCTGAGGGGACTGACAATTGGTTCCGATTGAGCTACTACCTCAGTTCCAAATAACGTCATTTAAATGACGTTATCGGTGTAGTTTCGTCGGAACTAATGTTCTGAACCGACTCGGGAATTGCATCAGGTACAACCATAATGTTTGCTTGAAAGTGTTAGACATTGTTATGGTTTCAATATCACTAAAATCTTCCATTATCTTTATTTGGTAATTGATTTGCACCGTTTCGGTAAGTGATGGATCTTCAACCGTTTTAAAGTGATCACTGAATCACTTATATCGCCTAAAATCGCTAAATCACTTGAAAACGGTTGGAGATACATCACTGACTGAAACGTGTATCAATTAACAAATAAAGACAATGAAAGTTTAAGATTTAAGTGTTATTTATACAACAACAATGTTATTTAATTCAAATAAATTTGACAATGTAACAATTCAAAAAATCTTTTATTTTCAAAACACTTAACTTGTTTACAGATTAATTTGCACTAAAACATTTAAATATTCTAGCGCAAGCATGTTAAATTGTATCACTGCCTCTTTGAATTTTTTATTTTTTAATATTTATACATTTTATATACAAATATTGAAGGCATGCTTTACATTTTATTAAGGTGATGAAAGATTCTAACATTCTTTCGCATAACATACCACACATTTCGCACAGATATTTATTAGGGTTTTTTAGACAACATTTTTTTTGCATAATATTTCAGCCATTTTTAGTCAAGAAAGACCAAATTAAGAAGACGTCAACATCTGATTCCAGAAACGATGTCCGACACTTTCTCTGGATTATTTTTAAATGACAATTGTCAACCCTTTTCACCAGTTTGAATCACATAATATGCTGCCTTCTCTTCTCCTAAAGTCCAACATTTTCTTTTGTTTTATTTTTATAACTAAGTTAGAAAAAGCCGTAACTTTGTTTTTTCTTTTTTTCTTTAAACCAAATTTCGTCACTTATAATAATAATTTTTGGGTTATCAGTGTTAGTAAAATTTAAAGTTTTTTTCAGTGTTTAAAACTTAAATTTCTTGGAGACCGTATGCGGATCCTAAATCGAGATGCACATACGGTCTGGCCAGTCCCGAGTCGGGACTCTAGACACAGCGTTATTTATAATTAAAAAAATGAACTAATTTCGACAGATTTTTTTACATGACTTAGTATCAAAAGAAATATCCGTTTACAGGTTCACCAAAATTTGCTTTACAAAAATGTGAAAAAGGGTTACAATTTTACTCAGTGCAATTAGCAATGGTTTACTTTAAATTGATAATAGGTTAATTAAACTATCATTAGAATTTAAGATGCTTTACGAATTCTATAAAGCGAGAATTTATTTACGTTAAGTCACTATTAAGAATGTTTTTTATTACTATAAAGTCAAATTTAGAAGTCATTTACGGTTTTAAGGACCCTCGGTATTAATTTTTGATTCACTGTCTCAGCAATAAGGTTAAATAATACCTTTACTGTATGCTTAATTCCGGAACACTACCATTCACAATCACTATTCTTTCCTTCAATTAACCCTGGGCCTTCTATTACAACTCATACTTGAAGGCCGGTCCAGTTAATTTCCATTTCACCTTATCTTACTCTGAAAGCTTACATACATACATGTCAATTACATTTCATAACTAAACAGCTTTTAATTTTATTTAGTTACAGAGAAGAAACCAGCACTAGGCCAGAATGGAATCTGACATTCCATCAAATTATTTGAAATTAGAATATTTTGGTATCGCCCAAAATACGAAAATCGACGTTGGTTTACCTGTAAAACTCAAAACCGTACTGAGAAAAAGAATATTTCGGTAATTCACCCGAAATACGAAAACCACCTTCCGGCGTTAATTTATGGACCAAATTCAAAACGGTACTTAGTTTTCCCGGTAACGACGCACCAAGCGGGCCATCCCTCCTTTTCGGCGATACTATCAGACCGATACGAATTGGACGCGCTATACTTTCATGTTTTCTAGAGGCCATGTTAATTCGTAAGTCCTGTTTATTTAGCTATTTTTAAATTGCAAAAGAGGAATATATTTTGTGCTGCCTTAAATTTATAATTAATAACGCGATGTTTTCGAAAATGGAATATCAGGATATGTGGAATCCATATTAATAAAGAGCTGTTGTCACGTATTTAGGAGATTTATTGTTTAATATAAGATTTTCAATAATTTATTAAAAACTTAAGGAAATTTAACCAACTTTGGGCTATTGAAAAATAGCTTCAAAGTTGCAAGAAGTGTTTCTGCAACAATTATATAGAATGAAAACGACAAAGAAGAATTTCTTGTAGAAATCAATGTTCTCTGGATGCTCTAGCAAACCGTCGCAAACCGTCCTTAGTTACCACATTGTTTTGAAACCTTTTCTAACCAAATGTAATCTTAACCTTAGTCCTAGATAAACTTATGCGTTGAACGCAGGAACGTGTTCATCGCCTTCGTGCCTCAGCGCACTTATTTTCAGTAAAGTAAAAGTAACTATGTAACTTATTTAGTATTTAGTTGAAGACGGCTTAATACGACCAATTAAAACGTTGTGTTTTTTAAATAAATTAAGACAATGAAAACATCTTTTAATTAACCTCCATCATTGTCTATGACTTTTAAATAGATAGATGACTATAGTTTTGTGTATACCAATAAAATTTTACCCTTAAACCCGATAATAATGTAACTTTTTATTAATTTGGCCCATATTTGCAAGATTTATATATTTTACTTGTTTAAAATTTAGCTAAATTACCTAACCACAGTTTAAAAAAAAGTTTAAAGTACTACATTTAAATCGCAAAACGCCTATAAAATTTAACCACTGATAAATAAGCTACATATGTTTTGCATTATAAACATATATCCTTAAAATTGCAATAATAAAACATCAAAAGCTTCTGTAAATTTTATTTTTTCTAAAAATAAAAATATGCTTTTACAAGGACCTTTATGAATCTGGATTAAAAAAAGTATATGAAAATTTCTACTAAAATATATATAAATATTTTCTCCAAGACTGTAATACTGTTTTTACTAAAATTTCAAAAAGAAGATTATAAAACGTAGGCGGGTTGCTTGACTATCAAATTTTATGCAGGAAAAATGGCGATTTAAATATTCTACCAAATATCAGGCATATGTTAATTATAGTAAATTTTATTAAATATTGTAAATAAAAAGCACCTTACCCTTATCAGTTGCAATTATAAATCGTATATTTTAAAGCAAAATACAAATCTGACTGTTATAGTCCGGGAGGCCACCGCAAAAAAGCAAGCCAATAAGAGATAAGCATGAAACATTTTTTTATATTACTATGAACAATAGCCAATTCAAAGACGCACTGCTGCCTTAGCTCAGCAGGTTCAAGTTGCATTTTTTTACCTTAAAAAAAATCGTGAAAAATTGTTTCTTTTTTAATATTACTTGGAAACCATTGATTTTAGGCAAAAAAAGTATATAATTAAAAATAATGGTCTACTAAAACTAAGTTATTTTTTTATGAAATTTTTAGTAGACCTTTTAGTTTTTAAGATAATAACAATTTAAATTTACAATAACACAAATATCTCAAAAACTAAAAGAGTAACAAAAAAACGTAAAAATAAAAAATATGCCTTTTATTAAGCTCTAAAAGAAGTTAAATACATATTTTTAATAAAATAAGTAATAACGGAGATTATAAGCAAAAAAGTGATTTCAGCCATTAAAAATTTCACTAACAATTATTTTTTAATACAAGTAAGTATACCAGCTCCAGTCCATCTAAAAATTAATTCAAAATCTTCTATGCATTAAATGAAACAAACTAATACACATGTGCCTCGAGGCAATGGGTCCAATAACTGTACCCATTTCGATCTACTCGAAACTTTAACTATAATAAAATTTAAACTTTATTTTACTGAAAAAATATATTAATAAATGCCTCCTTTATCTGGGTCTTATATACCTGACAGGACGCTTAACATTTCTCGATCTCCTATGCTTCAATGTTTATAGCTAATTGTTTAAATATTTTTATTATCCATTTAAATAATAATGTAAATAATTTATCTTGACAGTTACTTGTTCAAAATGATCTTAAGAAATTTTTAATTACTTTTTTAAAATAAAAAAAAAAGTTATATTTGGCATTAAACTTTTAAAACTTTTCTCCTATTAAGCAATCTACTTCTTCTAGGCCTAAAGCCATTCTTATTTAAATTATGATATTTACGCATGTATTTAATATTTCCTTTTAATTATATTCAAATTAAAGTTTAAACATTAATTCAACTGAAAAAAAAAAATATAAAAAACTTTTCATTTTAAAAACATTAAAATTTTCTCAAGATCACTCTGAACAAGTCACTGCTTTATAAATTATTAATATTATTGTTTTAATCGGTTATAAAAATATTTAAACAATGAGCTATACACATAGTAGCATAGAACATCAAGAAATGTTATGCCTCCTGCCAGGTATATAACACCCAGATAGAGAGGGCATTTATTATATTTTTTTTAATCAAATAAAGTTTAAATTTTATTTTAGTTAAAGTTTCAAGTAGATCAAAAAAAAAATAAATAAAATATTCGTGCTACCAGGTTATCCCCCATTGCTTCGAGGCACATATGTTTTAGTTTGTTTTATTTGATAAATGGAACATTTTTCGTTAATTCTTTAGCTTTTAAGATATTTGCGTTTTTATTTTAATTTAAATCGTTTACATCTCAAAAATTAAAGGGGTTACAAAAAATTTCATAAAAAAAACTAACATAGTTTTATTAGGCCATCAATTTAGATTATATAATTTTTTTCCTTAAAATTAATAGTTTTTGAGTTATATAAAAAAAACGACTTTTCACGATTTTTTTCAAGGCAAAAAAATGCAATTTGAACCCACTGAGCTGAGGCAGCATGCGTATCTCTTATTGGCTTGTTTTTGTGGTGACCTCCCGGACTATTAGGATAATCTTTTATTTTTTTATTTTTTGTAGCTAATTAGGTTATTTTTCAAAAAAAAGATATATATCAAAAATTTTAACATAAGTTATTTAAAAATAAGTTAAGGCAAGGACACACACAGCTTTTTTTGCTGCTCAGCTAAGAGATTGCAGCTGCAAAAGTAATACCGGCCACACACCTAAGATCTAACGGAGGGATCTTCCTGTGCAAATGTGCCTGTGCAGGTGGACTGAAGCATGTATTGGGACAAACCTGTTTAGTTTTTTTTAACCAACGCCCGCGATCGGAGCAAAATAAAAAATCAATCTATTGAGTGACACCGTATGGTAAACCTGTGCGAGTGTACCGATATGTTCTCTGTAGGTCACTTGCACAGTCTTTTAAGATTAATGGACTATAATGTATGCCTATCAATGACAGTGCATTTTTGCCTTTAATCGATGCTATAGCAAAACAAACTGAAGACTCTCCGGCGTACCATATCGTGTCATACACTCTACGACTTGCAGTTGACCTACGGAGGCACACCTGCACAGGCCGAGCTCTCCAGTAGACCGTAGCGGCATTATGTATCGAGTTCACATAATTGAAAATATACAGCATTTCCAGCCACAGGACCTTGAAGAAATGCAGAAAATATTAAAAGTCGCGATGATGTTCAGACAAGCACGTTTTTTTACCATGCAACTTTTATTTAAAACCTGCATGCAGTATTTCTCGATATTTTGACTTGGTGGGTGTAGTGTAGAGGCAGGATGTACATACAATTGTAATCTGGGAAAAATAGCCGGAGCCCATTTATCGGTTTTTCTACGCAGACGACGCCGATGACATGCCATAAAAAAAAGGATTTGGAATTGTCGTTAATGAATATGTGAAGCAGACTAACTTTACATTAAAATATTTAGTAAACGAATAATTGCAACAATAATATATTAAAAATAATAATAAAACGTTCCCAGTGACAAAACGTGTGTAGACATGTCTTCTTCCTAAAAAGCAAACAGGTATGGCGGACGCAACCACTGCCAAAGTTTCAACAAAACAAAATATATATATGTTCCATTCATAGTCGTCGCAACCCTAAAAATTCTGTTCGGGCGTTGCTACCTTAAAGGCTGCGCGCAGTTTAAAAATAATACATACAACAAACTTGCACGCGCTATTTTTATGGTTGCGAAATAATTAAGGCATGCTACTTTTATGCTCAGCTCTTCCCAATCTTGCATAGCATCAGATGTAGCTGTGCATGAGCTTAAGCAGTTTTAAGACTGCAGCTGCAAATGTATTATATCGTGTTGACACCAAGGAAGTTTAAAGGTGTATGGAAGCCCAATACTGTAGAACAAAATTGTCCCGGCGTGCAGGGCAGCGGGAATAGGGAGATTGGCCCCGCGGAGATTGCGCAATGAATAGTAGGTCAGGGCCGGACTTACATAATTCTTTGTTACTATCTATAAAGTTGACATCATCAAATGTCAAATTCAAACATTCACTGTTTTTTTGTACAAAATTGTTGGTTATAAACCGATACTACTATAGAATATTTAAAATTATTGTGTAATGTAACTGATATAATATGGAAAGAATAGATGGCGCCACTTTGCAGCCCTCTATTTAAATGGTTGATATTTTTGGAAGTTTTATATTTATTTTTATTTTAACAAAAATCTTTGTAAATGAAAAAAAAACAAGATTTTTTTAAATAAATTTTAAACATTGTATGATAGTTTTATGTACTTATCACCAATTTTGTGATAAAAGAAGGACAATATAGTGTAAATGAGTTTAATCTAATCCTAAGATTCTGGTTGTAGATTAAAAAGTAAAAATTTTTATAACTGCTTTTTAGGCATATACTTTTCACTTAT
Source organism: Listronotus oregonensis (assembly GCA_019359885.1). NCBI lineage: Eukaryota > Metazoa > Arthropoda > Insecta > Coleoptera > Curculionidae > Listronotus > Listronotus oregonensis. The sequence goes on along the minus strand of JAHBCN010005063.1, from coordinate 14,776 downwards.
AACAAACATTTATGAGACAGAATAACAGTGGTTAAAAATGTTTAGTAAGCTTTGGTACCTAGGTATCTATTATAACAGTATCCGTTAAATATTATGTGTCTACAGTATGTTGAGCTTAAAAAGTTAATAATGTAAGTTTAAGAAACCCAAAATCTATTTTTTTTTAAACAAATACAGAAAAAGCAAAAAGGAACTTTAACATAAAATTGGACTTTTTTTATTTAATTAGAGGGACCTGTATACGAATTGGTCTGCCCAGTAATTAATAATTTTGATTCTTTAAAAGAATGTACTAAATTATTAAATGAAATAAAAGTACCTAAATGTAAACCTTATTTCTTTTTAATAATCCACCGAAATACACAAACATTGTGGAAATCATCTAAAAGATAGTTAAGATTGCATTACTTTTCTCACTGCTATTTCGTATAAAATTTTTATTTTCTATTATTTATAATTGATATATTATTATTTATTCGGTTACCTAACGTTACGTCTCATAAGAAGCACCTAATTTAAATATAAGAAATACTTACTTAAAGTAAAAAATGTCGGGTATGTTACCCTTGGATTTGCAAGACAAAATCATACAACCTCTAGTCATTTTGTTACGATATTATAAGTAACAAACAATAAACACAAAATTATAGTCACAATTTAATAAACACTAATCACTAAAATAAGAAGGTTTTTATCAATCCAAAAAGCTTTTGCAACCACAAACTATAATTACACAAAGCAAAACAATCGAAACTAATACGGCGCAAAGGGCACAAACCACAATGAAAATGACGAAGTATGAGACGACGACGGTTGATGGTACAGCGCGAATATAGTTTCATACGCGCCGCGCACCCTTGCACCAAAAACGGTACTCCAGCCCTCATAAAAGTATAATGTATTGCCTAACTATACACTGATTTATCAGTGTGTAAGTAGGCAACACATTAAATTATTTCGTGGAATTTTGTTATTGCGCAGAATCGGCGAGGGCCAACTCTGACAGTTATTTTCATATTGGGCTGGACATTTTTTGATCGAATGGGCTATAGCATTGGGCTTCCATACACCTTTAAACTTCCTTGGTTGACACAAGCGATAAAAGTAGCATGCATTGTGCAGTACTTCCAGCTGCAGTCAGCTTTACAAACATCAGATATTATGAAAAGTTTTGATGATGTATAGATAATCCCGTTTAAAAGTAAAAATTAATTGGTTTTTCTCCAAAATAAGGATATTTATATAGTATTTTTAAAAATTACACTTTAATATATTATGAAAAGCTAGTCTGCTCTTGCAGTAATAGAAACCAGAAATTATAAATGATTTATTTCCTCATAAAATTGATTTATTTTTATATTCTATAAATTATAAATAAATATTTTTATTTAAATAATATAAAAATAAAAATTAAACTTACTATACTGAGTTTTTTTAAGTTAATATTTCCAGTAAACAAAATAAACTCCGAAATCCCCGTTTGTAACCTATAGTTATCATTGTGTTTCATTTCTTAAGTTCTGGCATGGTTATTGGAAAATTCTTTATATATAGATATACAAACACCTTTCCAATTCTCTAAAAAATCTTTTTAATCATTGTATGCTAATATACCAATGCAGTAATATATTAAATGCATAAAATTAATTTTCAAACTAGAACTTTTTGAATATTAAAAAAAGGGAAATATTTGTGTACACTTGTATTTAAAACAAATGTCAAGTTAGAAATAAAATATACGATTTTAAGATTAATTTTATTAGTCTATTATATCATTAGATCATATGATTTCTTTATAAATATATCTTTGTTTAAATACTAAATATAAAAAATAGAAATAAAATGTACTTACATATATGGGTTAAACAAAATAAAAAATAATTATTAGTTGAAGATTGTTTTATTTAACCTTAACCTTTATTCATGGTATTGGCCATCTGACCATGCGTCCTATTTTTTTTTAAATAGGCAAATCTATATATTATTCTAAAAAAAACTATTTGCTGTATTGCTATTTGGTAGTTAAAGGGGTAAAAAAAACATTAATACTACCAGGCCTATTTCATTAGTTTCCTTTAAGGAAGTGTTTTTTAACAACAATACGCGTCAGATCACGCGGTCGCGTTGCCGTCAATAACAACAATTTTATTGATGACGAATGTTGTTTTATCACTGTATAAATCTCTTAAATTAGCACTACTTTGAAATTTGTTGTTTTTATAATATAAGAAATTGTCAGATAATTAGTTTCTAAGTATGTTTTGTAAGTTTTAAAAACAAGTTTTCATTATTTTTATTTTCCCAATTTGAAATTCCCCGTCAATAAGCCACAGCACCACAGCAATATTTTTGATATTTAATTAAATAAGGTGGTGATAAAAAAAGTTAAGAGCAGAATAAACCTTACCATTATAAAAAAATAAGTGGTTTTTAAATAAGGATAATATTTCCAGCTTTCCCTAAAAATGTTTTAGGCAATGTTTGATAACCACAACATTTTACAAATGCAGCTTTTATTTAATGTATATCAATCTTATTTGATTATGTTTATTAAACCAGTTATAGTAATAGGTAATTTAAAAGCAAAGAGAATAATAATTTCATTTATTTAATTTATTTGTCACTGGGCTTCAGTAAAATAAATTAGATGTAGCGTATGTAATAATTTGATTCTTTGCCACGCCAGGGATTTAGTACAAATACAAAAATTACACAGCCCCACAAAAAAAAGTTAAAGTTCCACAAGACTTGGCCATGGTATCTTTATATTTTTGGGGTCGCTAAATCCGAATCCAAAGTCCACGGATTTGCGTAACATAAGTATACACTCTTTAAATTTGGTTGCAATTAGTTTGCAGCTTAAAATGCCCTTTCCTGATAAGGTCAAACTGACTCTGCATTTAGATTCAGCGAAACATAAAGAGATTCGGACCTTCGAGTTTTTTTTTGTGGGCTGTGTAATTTTATAGATTTGATCTTGAAATATCTCTTTATTATGACCCGAAGAGGTCAAATTGAACACATACTCGTATTAAGCAACCTCATAAACCATAAAACCACATAAACTGCTCTTGACTCTGACTTGATAGGGTCAAATTGACCCCGGATACGAATTCAGCAACCCCTAAAACATAAAGATATCATGGTCCAGATTTTCGAATCTTTAACTTAATAATAATAATAATAATAAATAATAACTTTTGTGAGGCTGTGTTATTTAAAAAAAAATAGCTTAAACGAACTGGATACTTACGGCATCTTGATCCTTTTAATCGAATTATAAAATTGGAATACATAAATTTAAAACAAAGGAACTGCGAAAGCGCAAAACATTTAAGAACCTTTGCTAAAGACAAGCCGATTTATACGGTTAAAAAATACCGAGATTGCATTCCAAGATAAGTTGTTGGACTTTACTTAGTAAAAAAGGCAAGAAAAATAATTGAATAAGCATTAGTAATAACAAAATTGCCCTGATATTTATTTCCTTATTAACACCAATCTCAACTTAACTGGCATTCTCGAATCATCCAGGTTATGGATAATAGACATCCCAATTTACATCCACACAATAATTAGGATATTAACCCATATCTTCCAAATAGAATTTTAAGCGTTTCAGACAAGGCTTTAATGGTAATTATGTAATTTGACTTGTGTTAAAAAAACAGGTTATTAAAAATTTTTTAATAAAGTTTAATATTCAGTGTTACACAAAAATAATTTTTATCTCTCTTTACAATTAAAGTAGGCAAACTTTTTAAACGGTTTGTTGTCTGAGCCTACACAGCCTATTACAAAAAAAAAGAGGGGACTGAGAAAAAAAAAATATATTAGGGTGTTGTTAAAATGTTTTTATAGACAAGCAATTTAAACATTATGTATTTTTCATTACATCTACTTTTATTTTAAATGTAATATTATGTGTCATGTTAGTTTTTATATATATATTTTTTCTTATGTTTTGAAATAAAAATCTGATTTGACCTTGTTTAACATTTTTATTTAAAGAAAGAAAATATTTATAATAATAAAGTAAAGAAAACAAAATCTGTGCTTTATACAGAAGTCATCAACCGAATTTTGTTTAGAAGTGGATTTTTATTAGCTGGCAAACAAATATTCCAATTTTTTAAGAACGGGGATATTGATAGAAAAGAGAACACAAATGCAAAATTCAAATAGAAATAAAAATGCGGGTGAGCAGACTAGATAAAGGTAAATTATTAATTTATTATTTTTACAATTTTTCTGATTGAAAAAAACAATAATAAGTAAACAACACTTGCTGTTTCCTACACTGTAGTAATTTGCGTTTTGAATTATACAGTATGTACATAAAGTATGGAACAAATTCATTATTTGCAAAATAAAGTATTCATAATGTATAAAACAAATTCATTATTTGTTAAAGCAAATAAACATTAAAAATATCTTTGAACACGTAAACAATAATTTTGTATTGCGCATTTTTTTACATAAAATAAAAATATACAGGGTGCTAGTAAAGTAGATATGACGTCTTCGACGATTTTTTTATATTAAAACCTCCATATTTTATTGCAGATTTATAACCTCAAAAAACAGCTAATTTTAAAAATAAATACTTCTTATGACTTTAATTGACAGTTTTGTAGGTACAGAATCTTATTTTTTTGTTTTTTTTTTTCTTAATTTTGTGTCAGTAGGTGAGAAATACTTGAAATCGCTATTTATAATATGCCTTGTTACTATGGTAATGCTGCCACAATAATATATTTCGACAAGTTTTAAAGTAAAATTGGTAAATTACTTATGCATTTATTTACTTCGCAAAGGTTAGAAATCATTATGTACACGAATCTTTAACACCGTGTTACAAACTGCTACCCAAAGCCATCAGTATTTTATCTTTTTAAAATCGGCTTTTCTTGGAGATTATAAATCTGCACTAAAGTATGGTGGTTTCTTTTTTAACAATCATAGATAACGTCGTATCTACTACATGAGTCACCCTGTGTTTTTAAATTTTATGTCAAAAAATGCGCAATTCAAAATTACTATTTACATAATTGGGAAAATATCAGGATTTTTTTGCTTTAACAAATTATGAATTTGTTTCATATATTATGTATGTATGACATGTTTAAGGATTTTTTGTGCTTAAGCATCTCATTAATTTGTTCCCTATGTTATGTACACATTGTACATCATAAATGTCAAATAAAAAATAGCAATGGAAAATAATTACAAGTATTATACGACCACTAAACATTGCTAGACAGAAAGTATAAATATATTTAATTGATAAATTATTGTTTCTATTCTTTATTTTAAATGTCATAAATTGTAAACACAGTACTTTGTTAAATAAAAAAGTTAAATTTACTCTTCCTCTAATTAATGATACATGTTTCAAAAAACATGGAAACCGCCTAAAAGAGATTTTTTGACAAAAGTAAAATTAAAATGGTAAATAAATATAGCTTTCTAACGGCCACATTTTTATAATACAAGGTGTGGACGGAAAAAATCGAAATGGAATTTTTACTTTATTTTTTTGGGTAGGCCAGTTAAATTGGGAGTCAACCTCAGGCTAATTTCTGCATTATGCTACTAAAGAAAAGGTGTTTTTCCTACAAGCGTCCGAAAAACTATACTTTTCCGCACTAATCTGCGTACGAGAAATAGAAGTTTTCCTCACTAGTGAGGAAAAGTAATTTTTTAAAGTTTTTGGAACATAAATTAGTATCTTATTATAAAATAATGCATAATTTTGCTTATAATAGTTATATATTTGAAGAAACTAAATTTTGCTGTAATATTGCTGTCTTTTTATAACATTTATTAAATAAAATAAAATAATATTAATTTACCAAATGTAAGTACATATTTTTAATAACTTCAAATAAATTATCAAAGAATACATAGCAACCAACTAATTGTTTATGCATCTATTAAAAATTACATTTCTGTCCCGCAGCTTTTAACCATATTGAAGAAACATTTTCAATGGATTTCGACGACGATTTACCAGCATCGATTATCGAAGCAGCAGAAATAACAAGTATAGATCTCCTGAGCATGAAATCTCGTCACAGGTATAAAAAAGAATTTGTTATGTTTGAGAGCTGGTGTCAAAGAACTCTTTTAAAAAGGAGACTTTTCTGGCCTATTTCTCTTTTTTATCAAAAACGTGTAAACCCAATACATTATGGTCCAGATACTCTATGCTATAATGTATTATTAAGTTACGAAGGAACATAGATTTAAGCAAGTTTTTCAAAGTGACGGCCTACTTTAAAAAACAAAGCGATGCTTTTAGACCCAAAAAGGCTAAAGTCTTTTTAAAAGAATAAAAATCGAAATTCATGGAAGAAGCGCCAGATGATACTTATTTACATATTAAAGTGGCTACGATTTTTGGCTTAGCGGGCGCTTGTCGTAGAGAGGAGTTAACAAAAATATGTTTGGACCATATTAAAGACCAAGGAAATTTAGTATTGATACACATCCCAGACTCAAAAAATTACAACTCTACAAGCTTTGTCATTTCTAGAGATGCCGAAAATGAAATTTTTTTAAATCCATATAGAAAGTATGAAAGTTTAAGAAAGACGATAATACCACATAGGCAATTTTTTGTGAACTATAAACACGGAGTGTGTACAATACAATGTATGGGTATTAAAACCTTCGGAAAAATTCCATCGGGAATAGCTGCTTATCTCAAACTCCTTAACCCGGAATTGTATACTGGGCATAGCTTTCGCCGGTCCTCTGCAACATTTCTAGCAAACTCCGGAGAACAAATATCCAACATTAAACATCTTGGAGGCTGGAAATCTACATCAGCTGCTAAAGGCTACCTTGAGAATTCCAACAAATTTTAGAAAGGATATTTCAAACAAAATACTCAATTTTACTGAAACACCTTTCACTATCCAGAAACAACCGTCAATGCCATCTTCCAATGTACTAAACCTCTCGGTTCAAGAAAATACTTCCATAGTTGCAAAAGATTGGCTCATCAAGAACCCAACGTCGCCGCCGTCAACGTTTTCTACAGAAAAGCAACTCGCGTCAGCAATAAATTTGCAAAACGGTTTTTCCTCTCGCTTGTAGAAAAAATATTCGTGTAACGGCAGCTGCGTGCGGAAAAGTATCACTTTCCGCACTTGTTAGGAAAATAACTATAATATGTAATAAAAAAATCCCATACCTGCGACGAAAACAATACCCCAGAACCACCCCAAAAGTGCAAGTTATAAGTACTTTTTTTTTAAGGTTTTTCAAAAGAATAACAGAAACCCTTTAATTTTTTAAACTAAATTCCCTATCTAACGGAATTAAAGCGAAGTACCTACGGGGTAAAAAACTACAAAAACAGGTGTCCACCCATAAAATATATTGGAGTATTCTTAAACATTACATATAAATTCGAAGATCCTAGTAGAAAATAATAGCCGGATAATGTTTTAGATACAGTCTTTATTATTATTAATGGAAACTTCTTAAGTAAATATACTTCTCAGAGTGGTTTGGGATTTAAATGCTATCTTAATATTATTGTTGGCGTTGTGCCTCCGTAGTTTTTACTTTTAAATGAAAGATAAGTACTATGCGCAGGACGATGGAATTCCCATAGGTTCATCGCTCTCTCCAGTGAAAGCAAATATTTATATGGAATGGTTTGAGGAACACGCAATTAATACTACACTAATCAAACCAAAAGTTTGGCTACGATATGTTGACGATATTTTATTGTATGGACAGGTAATGACGAAGAACTTAAGGGTTTCTTAGAACATCTAAATTGTCTTCGACCCTGTATCAAATTTACAATGAAGAAGGAACAAAATTCGGCTCTACCTTTTCTTGACGTTTTAGTCAAACGAAATAATGGACATATACAAACCTTGATATGAAGAAAACCTACCCACACTGGATAATATTTACACCAGAATTCCAATCATTCTAACAAAACAAAGCGAGGGGTCATACGTACTCTATATAACCGCGCGGTGACCTTATGCAACAGTAAGGAATCTCTGCAAGACGAAACAAGTAATATAACTAGGAATCTCAAGCAAAACGGCTACAGTGAGAGATTGGTTAAGGAAAGAATCAATAAACATCATGATAAGACAAAGAACTCTAATTTGAACAAGATTTTACAGGACCAAATACTTATGACTATTCCGTATATTAAAGGAACTTCTGAAAAGATTCGCAGAACAGCGAATAGGTATAATATTAAAACAGCATTTAAATCCCAAACCACTTTGAGAAGTAGGTATTCTTACTAAGACGAGACCGGACAACAATGTTTCAATAAATGACTGTATCTACCAAATTCCTTGTAAATGTGGTGAAGAATACATCGAGGAAACAAAAAGACCACTGAAATTAAAGTTAAAGAACACAAAAAACATACGGAACGAGGTGAAACATCCAAATCAGGGATTGCCAAACACGCATGGTCGGTCAAGCTTCGGTGAACAACGGATAGTATATAAGGTCGTATCTTTTAAGAATAGTTTTAGTTATCACTTAAAAACGGTTAAAGATACATCACTAACCGAAACGTTGTGTATCAATTAACAAATAAAGGCAATGGAAGTCCAAGATTTTAGTGTTATTGAAAATTAGCTTGTCCCAAATTTGTTTAGGGTTGGGGTCTAAATCGCCCTAATTTTACTGGTACAGTTAGAACACAGACCAAAAAATATGGTTTAAATGATTATCTTTTGTCACCAATGAAAGCCGGTTGCGCATTTTCGGGCAATTCATTTTTTTACTATTATTTCGCCTTCACTTTTTTGGTTTAGGATTTTCAATAATTAAGTGCATGGTACGTATTGTGTGCCTAGTTTGACAACTTATGGTTTTTGAGATATTTTCATTTTAATACTTTTGCAATACCTACTAAAGAACCGCGAAAAAACTTGTTTAAAAGAAAACACATTTTAACGAGACAACATCTAAAATTAAATGGGACACATAAATTGATATTTTGCAATTGGTTTCGAAAGTCAAGGTTAATAAATAAACATTTTTGACAAGTAAATTCTATCAAATATAATATACAAATTAGTTGCAAGGTACCAACTTGACAGATTTTGGAATGCAGGTATGCAACAAACTTTTTTAGCAAATGAAATCAAAAGACAATGCAATATCCATGTTAAACTTAGTCAATTAAAGGTCACGGTCGACTAAGTCACAAGTCTATTAAAGTTTTAGGAATATCAATAAATTAGGGTTAGAAACCTAAAAAACTAAATTAAAATAAATATTGGTTGGAAATCGGTTTCAACAGATTTTAAAAGTTACAAGCGCGCATTAACAAATTTTTAAAATTTTAAATGTTAAAGGTTTTCATTGTTACCAATTTGGCAAAAAAAGTGCCGTCGTTGATGTTTTAATTAATTTGGCTTAAAAAAGTAATAAAAGGAAAGCGTGTGCCCTGATCAAGTGGACACAGAATATTTAGTTTGGTTACTAATTTTTCTTTGTTTGAAGTTTACTTTCATTTTAGTTCAAATATATACAAATATGTCTTGGGAATCTTTTTGTAAATTAAAATTCTGAAATGTATTTGCCATCTGAAATAAGGGTCCCGCTGTGTACCTTACTTTACTTGCCACCTATGTCTTGTATTCACGTATTATTTTTAACTTTTCTTTGTTGTTTTTTTATCCATTTAATACAGCATCTTAGCAAGACTGGCTTAATTTATATTAAAAAAAAATAAATAATATAAAATGAAATAAAAAATATAAAATATTAAAAAAATAATAAAATATATTTTTTTACATATATCGCTCCAACTACATTAAAAAAGTGCACCATGATAATTTTTTATAAAACTGATATTATTTCTTGTTCCTTAAATTTTAGATATACAAATTGAAAACTTAAAGCCTAATTTAGTCCAGTTAAAGAAGGGATAAAGTTGTAAATAAATCTGTACAGTTTTCCCTTGTGGCGCGATTCTTAGGTCTTCGGGATGCTTTCGAGCAAAAAAAAGTTTATCAACATAAACAGGTGGGAAAGGGCTAAAAATGGCGCCTCAAGGCCCAAAAATGGGTTTTCCGCTAATATCTGCCAACATATGCAAATTGTAGAATTTTTGTTTGGACAATAAAAGATCACCTTGTAATCTACAAAAATGGTCCCTATAATTTTTTATTTTAATTTAATTAGAAAAATCGATAGTTTGCGAGATATCGGAAAACCTTATTTCGCTGCCGCTCCACCGCTAGAATGGCGCTATCTTCATGGATTCACTTGTAAGCGGGCGTCGAATTGTTCCTTTACTCGAAAATAATGTACATTTGTAATTTATTTAAATTCATCGGAATGGAAAAACTCGTACCTATTATTGCATATGAGTTTGGGTCCATTCTAATTTTTCTAAAGTATTAAAAAAGCGGTCAAAGTTTTTTTTTACAATATTTTGAGAGTATTACATCAATTTATTGATATCTTTTGAAAAAATGGTTTGTTATTAACATTTCTTTTTTTATAATGAGACTTTAGCAAGTGTTCAATGATTCCATAAAATTTCCTTCACCATCTTTCTTGCGTTTTGATAAAAAATTGCATCAGCATTTTTTAGCCGTTTTCGGAGTTCTAGAAAATCTGTAGAATAAATAAATGTTATGGATTGCGAAAAAAATGGTAAGCACCATTTGTGTAGATTTCGAGGTAATCTTTATTTTTTGTCTAAAGAAAAATTTTCCAATTCGCATATTTTGGCAGATATTCGCGGAAAACTTATTTGTGGGACTCTGAGGGGCTATTTTTAGCGGGTTCCCACGTCGGAATCGTGATAAACTTTTTCTTGCTCGAAAGCATCTGCGAAGACCTACGAATTGAGCCACATTTAAAAATTGTACAGATTTATTTACAACTTTGGGTACTTTCAGGTCTTCAGTTACTGGACTAATTGTATTTTAATGATTAATAATGTTAAATAAATTATAGTTAAAAAAAAACACGCTTTTATAGCACTATGAACGACAGCGGGTTCCCACGTCGGAATCGTGATAAACTTTTTCTTGCTCGAAAGCATCTGCGAAGACCTAAGAATTACGCCACAATTGAAAACTGTACAGATTTATTTACAGGTTTGGGTATTTCAGGTCTTCAGTTACTGGACTAATTGTATTTTAATGATTTATAATGTTAAATAAATTATAGTAAAAAAAAAAAACACGCTTTTATAGCACTTCGAACGACAGCGAGTTCCCACGTCGGAATCGTGATAAACTTTTTCTCCCTCGAAAGCATCTGCGAAGACCTAAAATTGCGCCACAATTGAAAACTGTACAGATTTATTTACAGCTTTGGGTAATTCCAGGGCTTCATTACGGACTAATTGTTTTAATGATTTAATTTTAAAAAATTTTTTTTAAAAAAAAAAAAATTTTATTTGGGGTTTTAAGACTTAAGTTTACAACATCTCCAAGATCAGGGTCCTTTTTTTGTCCTTTCAAGATTTTAGGTCCCAACTTAAAGGATTGGGTTTTCTTTCGGAAATTTTTCGGGTCTTCTTTTTTTTATGTCTACTGCAATGTTTACAATCTTCTGGACAAGGCTTTTGATAGAGCGTTAGCATTTTTTTTGGGTTTTAAAACCCCTTAAAGTTCAATTTTAAAACGTATTCTTGAACAGGTTGTAACCTTCGGGGTTTATCTAGCCCTTCGGGTTCTTGAACTGAAGCAACCTTTGAATGAAGAGGCCGTCCTCAGGGAAATTTCTGGCCAAAAAACTTATGAAAATTTCCCCGAATTTGCGATGAAAAGTTCTTTTTTTGATCACAAATAATTTTGGGTTTTGAAAGAATTTTTCTAAAATCCTTTTTTGGATCCTGACCGTGACAAAATTCCCCTGAAGTTTTCCCCCGTGTCCCAAAAACGTTTCACTGGGCTGTGGATATGACAACACTGAAGGTTGCAAAGGGTTTTTTTAATTTATAAAGGTGCTTTACAACTTCAGGCCCCCCCAATTTTTGTTTTTTTATGTCGATGGCGATCTGGCAATATCCAAACCCGAAAACCTTAGAAGTGCACAGTCCCAGGAAATTTTAATTTCTTTATTTTTGGTGGAGGAGTTTGGTGTTTTTTGCTTTTCTAATGGGTTTTTTCCTTTTTTTAGAAATTTTTTCCCCAGGTATTTAAATTTTTTGGAAAGGTGAATTTTTTGGTTTCACCCTGGGAGATTTTATTTTAAAAAATTTTTAAATTTTTTTGGTGTTCTCAAATTTTTTTTCCAAAATAAAATGTCATCTAGGTATTCGCATGTTTTTAAGTTAGTCCCAATTTTTCCCCCAACAATTTCAAATGCAGGGGATTGCCAACAAAGGAAAACTTAAACTGCCCTTCCTTTCCCCGGGCAAATAGATTTTTCCTTTCTTCAGGATGAAGTTCTTCTTGCCAATTCACTTTTGGGCCCAAACCCAAAAAATTTTTTGAACCCCCAGGACTAAATTTGTCTATTCTTTAATGGAAGACTTCCTTTGACGTCATTTAGTCTTCTGGTCAAAAAAATTTAAACCCTCTTTCTTCAAAACCCAAATTTGGAATGTCGGACTCTGGGATGGTTTATAATCCCTTTTTATTCCCCAATTTAAACTTTTCAATTTTTCTTTTTGCCAAAAAATTTGGGGGGTTGTTATCGGTTCCCCATTTATTCATTTGAATATTTTGGGTTTTTTCCCAAACCTTTTGGGGGAAAAAACGTCTTGATTTCTTTCAGATGGTTTTCCGCAGTGACCTGCCGGATTTGCAGGGCTTTTAAAAAACCGGTCCCAAACCGGTTTTTTTTAAAAAGCAACTTCTCCAGGGTGCAAAATATGGCCCATTTTCCAATTTTGTTCCCCCGTTTGACCTGTTGATAGAATTTCGGTTCATCATTCTGAAAAACCATATTTCTTTTTTTTTTGCGTCAAAGTTCTTGCAGGAAAATTTTTAGCGTATATGGTTTTTTAATTGGTTCGACTAATCATTTCCCTTTTCTAAATCTTCACCCTTCTTGGTAATGGTTTTTTTAATTTTGGGGGTAATTACACTTCGGTAAGTAAACATTAAGATTTTCTTTTCCAGGGGGAACTCATTACAATCTCTTTTTTAAAGTTTCAGATTGTTGGGAAGGAATACAAATTTGGGGTTCCAAAGTTGGCCCAAGGTAACTTTTCCTTTGTAAAAAACACAACGTGTATAAAGGTTGTTGTCCCCAAGGTTATTCTGGCTTGGTGTATGCCTTTAATTGTTATGACTTATTCATTCGCAGTTTCTAAAATATAATTTTTCTTTGGTCAGAATATTTTGCAATCAGCTACGATGTTCGGCCTTACAATAGTATGTGTGGAACCAGTATCTAGTACCATTTCACATTCCCGACCGCATACATTTCCAGGTACTACCAAGCTGGAGCCGTTGTTCTGCAGCTGGGATACTCTTATTATTGTTGTTGATGGGGCTTGGTAGCACCCAGCCAGTTTCGCCCCTTAAAGCTGGCTACTGGGAGTTTTTTGAACTACTGGCAGGGGCATTAAATCTGGTAAAATTTCTTTAGACATGCTCCTCTTTACCACACTTCCAGCAACAGATGTTATTTCTTCTTCTATATGTCATAGTGCTGTCTCCTTCTGTTTGTTTTCTAAGGAATATCTCTTGCAACTCCTTTATCACTCTTGCAAAATCAGTATTTGAGTTTCGATCTTCTGGAACGAAGTTCATCCTTCGAACTCTTGACTGACTCCTGGATGTTTGTTTAGCTGTTTCAAATTGAAATGTACAGGCAAGAGCTTCAGATATTTTCTTAAGTCTGGTCATCTTTAACCTACTGCTAATTCCTGTTTAATTTCTTCTGGGAATGAAGGATATGTCAGATTAATAAGCCGTACGATATCCGCTTTATAGTCCTGAAGGCTTTCATTGTTTCCTTATCTTCGTCCTTGGAGCTGCACCTTATAAACTTTCTGTAAGTGGGCTTTACCGTATCGCATGTCCAGGAACTTAACAATAGTTTCATAGTCACAATGCTTCTCCTCGGAAAGTTTCTTAAAACCTCCATAGCTTCTCCTCGAAGAGCTAGTACTAGAGCTCGTGCCTTTTCTGATGAACTCGAATTATTTCCATTGGCGGCAGCTTCAAATTATCGAAGATCCGTAACCTTGGGTACCTTGCCATCAAAAGTGGGTGGTTGCATAACAGTTATGGTGGTAGCACATTCTGAAACAACACCTGCGCTGTAAATGTTGGACTTCTTGTTGCATTTGATCTTGGATTTGATAAACTTTGTCTTCAACCGATTGTTGTATTTCTTGCATCCTTCTTTAACATCTCCCCCGGTAAATTTTAATTCAAATAGCATTTGTTTTCTTAGCTCGTCTTGACTTTGTTGAAATTCTTCTTTTAGGTGCTCTCGAATTTTCACCATTTTGTCTTTAAGCTCTTGTTTCATTTCTTCTTGGCTTTTTTTAATGTCTTTTTGAATTTTCTTGATCTGTTGTCTTGTTTCTGCTTGACTTCTCTTCATTTCCTCTTGATTGGTCTTTATTTCTCTTTTTAGATCTTCTTTCATGGATTCTTTTCTGGTCTTCATTTCTTCTTGGATTCTCTTTATTTCTTCTTGACTTCTCTTTATTTCTTCTTTTAGGTCTTTTTTTATGGAATCTTGGCTGGTCTTATTTCTTTTTTTTTTAGGTCTTCTTTGGGCCCTTTTTGTTTTCATTTCTTTTTTTTGATCTTCCGTCATTTCTTTATTAGAGCACTTAATTCTTCCA
>JAHBCN010005062.1:0-58430 GCA_019359885.1 Listronotus oregonensis | reverse complement strand
AAAAAATTAAAAACCCATTTTTACGCCCCCTTGACTTAAAATTGGTTGTTTTAACGACGTTGGCACTCTTGATTAATTTTAAAAAAATAAATTTTTTGGAAAATGTCAAAATTGTGGGTTTGGTATTTAGGATGTCATTTTCTATCAAAGGGAAAAAAATACGGTGTTCATTTAAAATTCAAAAGTTAGTTTTCTAAAACCGGAAATCGTAAAATAATTAAAAACGTATTAATGCTTTGTTAAAAAATCGACTCCCAAATTTTCATTTTCCCATTTTAAAAAAATAAAAAAGTTAAGGGAAAACCCACATTTAAGAAACCCCCGGTATAGAGGGAATATTGCCAACCAAATTATTTTAGACTATACGGGGTGTCTAAAAATGTGACTATAAAAGTTATTTTAAATAAAATATCCTATATAAAAATATGGAATATTTTATTGAAAATATAACTTTCTCCTCCAAAAAAAAATTACCAAATTAAATTTTTTTAAATCTAATATTATTCTTTTTTTGAATTTTATTTTTTTAACTTATTTATTTAGAAACTATTAACTCTACGAATTTTAAAAATTTGGGAAAAAAAAATTAAAGGACGGCGACTGCCCTTTAAATTTTTTTTCCCAAATTTTTAAAATTCGTAATTTTATATTTTTTAAATAATACATTAAAAAAATCATATATATTATATAATTAATAATATAAATTTTAAATAATATTATTATATTTATTTAATAATATAAAAAAAAAAATTCCTTTTTAGGGGGGATATAGATTGCCTCTATCTATCGTTTGTACTTTTTTTTAAATCCATTTCTACATTTAAAAATGTGCATTTTAATTCAAGTTGGGTTTAACATAGGAGCCATTAATATTTCCCTTTGACAAATGACGATCATTTTCACTTACCAACTAAAAGTGAAGCATTATGCATGTCTTTTTTTGAAAAACACTACAATATTTTTAATAAAATATTAAGGCATGTGTTGCAGGGGTGTTAATACATTATAATCAAAGCCCGGGGGGACCCTTTTAAAAAAAGGGGTCGTTTACCGACCCGGGATCCTTGAAAAGGGAAAAGAATCCCCAAAAAAAAAACACGATTCTTTTTTTGGGGGAAAAAAAATCAATCCGGGAATAAATTATTATTTATCGGATCACAAAACCGGATCTTTTTTTGTTTTTTTACTTACAAAGAAATGGTAACTACCTACGAAAAAACTACATAACCCAGATGATAAATCAAGCGTTAAAAATTTTTGAGCCCGAGCCAAGAAATAAAAATTTAAAACCCTTTTTTTAAAGTACTGTAACACCCCCCCGGGGTTGATTGATCGGTTTTAAATTTTAAAAAGGTTAAAAGATTTAAAATTTTTTTAAAAAAATGTCAGATTTTGACAGGTTGCCAAACTTAAATCTTTAATAACACTGACAATGACGTTTTGTTAAACTTTTCTAAACCGTTGTTAACTTTTAACAATTGTTAAGTACTTTTAAATTTAACAACGCGATCATCACTGGCCCTTAGCCAAATTAAAGCCCAAATTATAGGACATTAAAGGACCTCAAGATGGGAAATAGAAAAGGACCAAGGGGTTAGCTCATTGTTTGAGATGTCCTGGGACGGGTAAACCCCCTCGTTTCATCTTCAAAAACATTTTTGTTTTGTCTTTACCAGATAGGGAGGACTGAAAAGAAGGCCCTCCAATCAAGGCCGATCATATCTGGTATACAGATGGCTCCAAGACCAACAAGGGAGTAGGAGTTGGTATCTATGGAGACAAGCCTAAAAAAAAAATAACCTTAAGTCTTGGTCAGCACGCCACAGTTTTCCAAGGGGAAAATTTCCACGCATTGTGCCGTGCTGTTTAAAAGGGAAAAAGGGAGAAGGAAAACACATCGTCATTTATCGACAGCCAAGGGCCCTGAAGGCCACGGTTCTTCAAAAAAAAATTTCCAAACTAGGGGGGGACTGTATACGGGCCCCTTTGGAAAAAGTGGGTTTGGGAAAAAAATTACGGTAGCCTGGGCCCAGGCCACGACGGCCACCTAGGTAACGAAGAGGCCGACGACCCCAAAACAGTTCATTAAGACCTACTCGGCCAAGTTTCCCTGGGACCCCCCTGAGCCACAGTCGTAAGGTCGGGGATAACGGTAGGTCAACAAACCGGGACATTGTAAACTCAACAAGCACCTGGAAAGAAAAGGCCTGGTGGAGGATAGCCTGTGTAGGTTCTGCCGGGAGGCTGAAGAAACACCGTACATGTGTGGTGCCACCCGAAGCACTATGTAGGCTTGGGGTTTTTTTTAGGCTTGGTGAGGAAAACCCAAAAACCCGGGTAAGATATAGGGAAAGTGGCCAGTGTCAAGGGGGTTTTAAAAAGGGGGGGGAAATTTTAAAAAAGAAGGGAAAAAAAAAATTTGGGGGGGGGGGGGTTTTTTTTCTTCCCCCTTTTAAAAAAAAAACTAATCTAACCAAAATTTTTTTTTAAAAAAAATTTTTTTTTTTTTTTAATTTTTAAAAAAAAAAATTTTTTAAAAAAACCCCTTTTTTCTTTTCCCCGGAAAAACCCCTTTTTTTTAAAAATTTTTTTTAAAAAAAATTAAAAAAACCAAAAAAAAAAAAAAAATTTTTTAAATTTTTTTTTTTTTTTTAAAATTTTAAAAAAAAATTTTTTTTTTTTTCCCCCCAAAAAAAATAAAAAAACCTTTTTTTAAAATTTTTTTTTATTTTCCAAAAAAAAAAAAAATTTTTTGGGTTTTAAAAAATTTTAAAAAAAAAAGGGTTTTGGGGGAAAAAAGGGGTTAAAAAAAAAAAAACTTTTTTAAAAAAAAAATTTTAAAAAAAAAAGGTTTTTAAAAATTTAAAAAAATTTTTTTAAAAAAAAAAAAAAAAACCCCTTTTCCTTTTTTTAAAAACCCCTTTTTCAAAAAAAAGAAAAACCCCTTTTTAAAAAAAAGGGGAAAAAATTAAAAAAAAAAAAAAGGGTTTTTTTTGGGAATTTTAAAAAAAAAAAATTTTAAAAAAAAACTCCATTTTTTAAAAACCCAAAAAAATTTTTGGAAATTTAAAACCCCCCAAAAAAAAATTTTTTTTTTTTAAAAAAATTTTTTTTTTTTTCCCCCCCCTTTTTTTTTTTAAAAAAAAAAAATTTTTCAAAAAAAAAAAAAATAATTTTAAAAAAAAGGGGGGGGTTTTTTTTAAAAAAATTTTTTTTTTTTAAAAAAATTTTTTTTTTTCCAAAATTTTTTTTTAAAAATTTTTCCCAAAAAAACCCCAAAAAATTTGGGCCCCTTTTTTTTTTTTTTAAAAAATTTTTTTAAATTTTTAAATTGGGGAAAAAAATTTTTTTTTAAAAGGGGCCCCCCTTTTGGAAAAAAAGGGGAAAAAAAAAATTTTTTAAAAAAAAAATTTTTTTTTTTTTAAAAAATTTAAAAAAAAAAAGAAAAAAAAAAAAAAGGTTTTTTTAAATTTTTTAAAAAAAAAAATTTTTCCCCCCCCGGGGGTTTGGGGTTTTTGGGGGGAAAGAAAAAAAATTTTTTTTGGGGGGTTTTTTTTTTTTAAAAAAAAAAAAAAAAAAAAAAAAATTTCCAAAAAAAAAAAAAAAACCCCAACCCCAAATTTAAAAATTTTTTTTAAAAAAAAAAATTTTTAAAAAAAAATTTTAAATTTTCCTTTAAAAACCAAAATTTTTTTTTTTGGGGAAAGGGTTTTTTTTTTTAAAAAATTTTTTTTTTAAAAAAATTTAAAATTTTTCGTAGATCCGGTATTCCATACTCCCCAAATCCCCCGGAGTGTGGGAGAGGCGAAAATGTTAGCCCCTGTTAAGATAACATAACATCCTCCTAGCAGTCATGATATTACCTTGGTTTTACGGAGATATCTTTTGTTAGTTTCAGAAGTAGGTTAAATTCATATAAATAATTAACTTCTTAAAAATAAAAACCAAAAAAAAAAAAAAAATTAAGTTGCAGTTTCCGTGTGTGAAAACTATTTTTCATTGAACCTATATTTTACACCGTTTTTATGTTTAGTAGTGACCCAGTTTTTAGAATCTTAAATAAGGGGAAACTATCCCTTGTCGGAAGTTTGTCGGTCCAGCTTCTGTGATTATTGAAAAGTTTCCGCTTTGTCGCCCCGCACTGCATGAGGCATCCTTAGAACCTTTGCTACTACCGTCAGATCGCCGTTGCAGGACTGTTGATTACATACTTTGTGCAACCATTCTGGCATGGCCAGCTTTCGCCCGGAAGAAAAATATTTTCACAAAGTCATTCATGGTTTTAATCGGAGTTTGTTTAGCAAGGAAAAGGGGAAAAATGTTTTTGTTTATGCTGTTTTCGTTAAGCTTTATTTGAATCATTAACTAATAGGCTAATTATAAAGACGATCGGAAAATACGTGTACACAACACAGACCTCTATATAGGTCCATTTAGGCCCAAATAAGTTATATCCAAGCTGAAATATTATAATTTTCCTTTTTTTTGGGGATACTTATGCCAGCCGCACACATTTAGGAAATCCTCAGGCGAAACTGACGGCCGGAACAATGGCCTGCACAGTCCGGTCTAAAAAGCTTCTTACACATACACACACACACACATATATAATCAATATGTTTTTTTTTTTTTTTAATATTTAACGTTATTAGGTAACTGGATGTATTTAAAATATTTTTTTATCTCTACAACATTAATTGTCGTTGGTTAAGTCGTTCTGCCAGAAAAAATATAATAGTCACAAATCCCTCAAACATCATTATGTTTAAGGAAAAACAAAACCTTTAAAAATAGTTGTTTAAATGATTTTCTTGGGATAAAATTTAATAATTTTACCACAGATTAATTGCCATCTTTGTCTTGAAAAGTTTTCGAAGAAACTAAATTCTCAATTTTCCCAAATTTTTTCAATTATATAAACCCAGAAGGTTATATGCCCCAAGTACCCTTTAAAACAAATAACCCAAAGAGAACATTTCTTAAAAAAGAATCAAAAACAAGTAGCCGTCTTTTGTGATAAATGTATTCCCCGAAAAATATGGTAAGCGGAATTTTAAAAGCGAAATGAAAAATCCCGCGACCCAAATGATTTAAAAAAATTAAAAATTTAATCAGGCATGCTTTACAAAATCTGAAAACAACAACCCCCAATAAACCTGCCTTGGCGTAAAAGTTACCCATCATAAGCACCAATTTAAAATAAATATTTGGGCAGTTAATAATGATAGGTACCTTCTTAGGCTTGTTGCATTCTAAACAACTTAAATTGGCATCTGTATTTAAATTTTATGTGCAACATATTACCAATTGTTTTTAAAAATTTGGGTACTCTTTCTACTGCCTTAACCCAGTCAACAATTTTAATAATGCTGAGATATTAGATTTTTAAATTTTTTTAAAAATCTTTAGCCCAGGGGTGGATTTACGCAAAGGCTGAGTAGGCTTAAGTCTAGCGCAAAAAGTATTGGGGGCGGCAACTTTACGATTAGTTTTTTAAAAAATATAACCAATTTTAATGGGTATAATTAATATAAAAAAAATTTGAAGAAAAATGTCAGTATAGGATTTTGCTTATGATTAAATAATACATATATAGTTCAAAAAAGGCTTATTTATTATACCATTTTAATTTATATTTTGTTTATATTATGAGATTTGTTTGTTTTAAAGAATTGTTATTTAATTTTCTGTATGATTTACTTTTTTTTTTAATTTGTTTATTAAATTTTTAAAAAATTACTGGTAAGTTTTCATTCTTTTTTTGCTAAATGCCAAATGATATCCAAAAAATATTGACATATTAGGCGGCAAAAGAATCCGGCCCTGCTTTACCCCACGAAAGACTAATCTAAGTACAGAGTACCGTGAGTGCGGGTTTTTCGATGCTTAACCCATTTTGTCCAAGCACTAAAACATTCAAATGTTGTATTTTACAGCACCTTTTGAAAATGCGGTAGTCTTACCAAGGACGATATTTGAAATAACTAAGTACTACCTAAATATGTCTTTCCGGCTGGGGATTAACCCCTGGTCGCCGGCGTGGCGAGCAGAGACTCTGGCCACTATGCTACCGAGGAATCCAATTTCATTTCGGGGTAATAATTAATTGTGCAAAGGTGATCATTTTGCATATTTGTTTTAAAGTAATGTAAATACTTCAACATTAACAAGACTTAAGGAAACCAAACATTTATAACAATTTCTTATATTAATGAAACTTCGGAGAAGATTAGAAAAATCGCGAACAAGTATAATAATAAAACAAATAAGACAACATTTAAATTCCAAACCACTTTACCAAGTATTCCTAGTAAGACGAAACCGACAAAAATATTTCAAATAATACTGACCTACATTTTCCCCTGTGAATGTGTTAAGGGAAAAAGGTGTCCCAAATTGATTCTCATCATTGGGATTCGAAAACTTAGAGATACGGGGGGTCGATTAAAGGAAGGCAAAGTTGGCAATTTGATGCTGGGTTAAAATGGCATCTTAAAAGTTTAAAAATTTTAAATATTTCGAAGATTTTTTGAAAAAAAAGAAAATTTGGATATCATTTTTTTTTTTTCATGACTTTTCGAATTATATAACAAAAAAAAATTTTAATTTATTGCTACTTTTTCTGTTCTACAAAACAGTGTATTAGATTTTTCACACCGACGTTTTTTTTTTGAGCTGTATTATCAACTTTTTTTTAAAAACGGCCCGAAATTTTTATAAAGTATTTTTAGAGCTTCAAGGTCTCAAAACCAATGATATATCGCACATATTTGAAAAATTCATATTAATGGCAATTTCCCTAAGAAATCATGTATTGGAGAAAGACGGAGAAAAGATTTTTGGTAAGAAAACATGAAAATGAATTTTCCGAATAATCATTGGTTTTGGGATCCTAAAAGCTCTTATAATCCGTAATAAAAAATTTAGTATTATATTTAAATAAACAAACTTAATGATGGCAGCTCAGTAATGAAACGCTGCTGTGTAAATCTAATAACTCTGTCTTGTAAATCTGAAAAAGTAGCAATGAAAATGTAAAATTTATTTTGTTATATCTGTTTAATTAGAGTCATTAAAAAATAAAAATAAAACCGCGAAGTTTTTAAACTTTTAAGATTGCATTTTGATCATTAAATTGCGGAACTTTGCCTCCACTCGAATATGGGACATCTTGTACATTGGGGAAACAAGAAGATCCTTAAAATTACAGGTAAAGAAAACAAAAATTACGAAACGAGGTAAAGCGTCGTGGTCGGGGGTTGCCGAGTATCCATGGTCAAAACAACACCGCATGCAATGGTGGGAAGTTGCAGTAATTCTAAACCACCAGAATGTATTTAGCAAACCTAATATTTTGACATTTCGGATATTTGACAGCCCTTGTTGAACCAAAAAAACCTCAAACCACAATAGTATATGGGCAGCTTTAAAGCTGTTTTAAGCTTTTGACAGTTATCTTGCGTATTTTTTTTGCTGCAGTTTTCTTATCTGCACTTGCGCCCTCTTTGGATTATAAAAATTTCTGAAAAGTATTTTTTATACAAAAAAATACAGCATTCGCTATTTTTCTTGCAGTTGTCCGGCTTTTTTGGTGAAGATTTTAGGGACTTCAAATATACCAACCATAAATATTATGCAATTTAATCTAAGAGAAGTTGATTAAATAGCTATTTATGATAGGGTTAAAAGACATGGAATGAAAAGGAAAAATGGCAAAGTATCGTAACCCACAGGAGTGCTTTAAACGTACCAACACAAAATATACAATATTTTTTCTAAACTAAAATGAAAATTATTCAAAAAAATTTGGTTTACATAGCATCGTATATAAAATTATTAAATTTTTTTATTTATTAATGAATTCTAACAACGGGTTTTTGATGCTGGTTTATTGCGGATGTTTATCAAATTTGATAACCGGGCAGTTTTAGTCGTTTTAGTTTTACTTAAAAAATTTAAATTAATGGGAGAAAAATGTAGGGGAAAGTATTGGTTGCATAGATCAACGCTGCTACGTGCCGGTAATAGGGGGATTTCCAGAGTCTTTCTTATAAACTAGATAGACCTAATATAAATCATAATTTAAAAATATTTTTAAAAATCCATAAAAAATACTAGAATAGTTTCAATGATAGCAGAATCTTCAATGTTTTTGGTAGAACTGCAGAAGAATATTTTCAAACCCCAATGGAATCTTTTTCTGATCACTTTATCGAAGAGCTATTTAGATTTAAAAACACAAAAATCACTTACCCTTATATTGTCTAGTGCAAAATATGTGCGAACACACAGTAAAAATAGATGACTTTTATTATATGAGAATTTTTTTGGGCTTAAATACGTTATTCCAGAATAAATTGGGAAACAAAAAAGGATTGAGTTGCTTTAGCAGAAAGGCCCTAAAAAGGGTCTTGATGCATTATCAGCATGTAATCCAAATTTTTTTTCCCAATATTCATATTTTGTTGCAAATTCTGGCATTACCTGTATCATTCTCGGAACTATCATTTTCATCGCTGAGACCTTTAAAAGTCTATTTGCGCAATTCAACTGTTCAAGAGCGGCTACAGGACTTGTTCTTTAAGCGCACAGAAATATTAAAATATGGGGAAGTCTTAAATTATTTTGTAACGAAAAAGGAATGAAATATTCAGTTATTATTAAATTATTATTTTTAAAATTTTGTTTTTTAGTTTAACCTAATATTTTATTTTAGTAAAACCCATTTATAATTTAATTTTTTTTTAAATTCCTAATTTATAAAATGCCACTGGCCTAACCTCCCCACCCCAAATTTTGGTCCAGATACGGCCCTGGGTATAATTAATATAAATGTTAGTAATAAAAACGTTGATTTGACCTTTCAAAATTTCACATAACCAAGTGTTTTTAAAATGTTACTTTAAGGCACTAGTGCTTTAAAGTAACATTTTTAAGGCATCTAGATAGTGTTAATAATTGAAATTTTAACATACTTGTAGATAAATATTAATAAAAAAATCTTTTGTTCATCTATTTTTGACTGTATAGTTTTAGGAATAATTAAATAAGTTGTTTACAAATAAATCAGATTTCGGTGTTGGTAAGCCTTATTTCAAACAACTGAAAGCCATAAATTTCAAACTGTAAAAATTTGAAAAAAGTCTGCTTGAACAGAAGTCGGCAAGAGAATTTTTAAATTATAAAAACGGTTTAAGAGTATTTTTTTGGTTATCACTGAAAAAGGTTGGAGTTGGATACCAAGCCCAAGAAGTGTTATTAAAACTTTGAATTTCCCCAATAAAAAGAAAAATGCATACAATAAAATTTAAATTTAAATTTAAAAAAGAATGCAGTTAAAACTTTTTTTTTAAAAATAAATTTCTTAATTATAATTACCAAACAACGAAAAAAGATTTCAAGAAAGTTTATAGCATTAAATATTTAAGTTCATTTTATGGTAATTTAGTGTAATACACGTATCTGGTGAAACCGCAAACATAAACCCCAAACCCTTTTACTTAATGTTTTAAAAACAATGGAGCTGCGAATAGTTAAACTAGATTATAGCCACCCGCATTTTTAGTCCTATGTCAAAATAATTTATGACTCGGACAGGATTTTTGTTACTGGTTTGGGTATACATAACACTAATATCCGTGCTGTTCAGAGTGAAAATGATCGTGTGTTTTGTTTTCCCCCAGCCAGCTCCCGGAGATTACTTTGAAACGAAAACGTTTTTTTACATTCTGAGAACATTTTCTTGCATTGATCGTCGAGAAACTGTTTCTATTGGTCTAAAGGCGGAGTTAAACCTTCCAGAAAATTTCAAAGCCTCCTTCTTCCAGGGCTAAAAAAGATATTCTCCTCCAATATTTCATTCATGCTTGGGGATTTTTTGATTTTTAAGCAAGAAGAAAGACGAAAAAGCACGTGGTTTTATATGGAATTTTATACGTTTCCCCGGAGAGTCGGGGCCGTTGGGGGATAACCTGTTGTTTCTGGATCAAAAGTAGGTCAGAAACAGTGTAGAAGAAAGGTCTAATAGCTATATAGAAGGATTTTTGTTTTTTGTTCAAAGACTTAAAAGTTCAGAAAAATTATAATTTTTTTCATTTAATTTTTTATTTAAAATTCTTTATTCAGCATTTTATTTTTAATGTTTGCCCTATTTTGGTTCTAAGTCTGACAGTTGCAATTTGTTTCGTTCAAGTGTTTTTTCCTTTTAGATTATTTTATAAAATTAGAAAAAGAGGTGACATTTAAATGCTAAAATAGCGTGCAGTGGCGTAGCTAGAAGTAATGGGGTCCCAGGGCAAAAATTTTTGGGGACCCTTTATAAGTTTACTCAAAAATAAAAAATATATGCTATAGAAAATTTATTTATATTTAATATTGGCAAACAGTAAAAATTTGAACCTAATTGAAATAAAAAATTGTTATTTTCAAAAAATATTTAGCAAACATGCATAACCAAATATGATACAACATATTAATTTAAATATATTTAGTTAATAGATACATAAAACATAGTGAACAAAAATATAATTAAAAATTTCTTATTCTTGCTTTTGTACTTGCAAACTCATAAATTTTCTCACATGACAGCTGTTGAAAAGATAGCATCTGTATGTGGTTAATATTTGTATTTTATTACTGCGTTTCAAATATGAGTTTTAGAAAGTTGACTCCTAACAATACCACATGCCAGTGACTGCGTCAGTCTGATAAAATCAACATTTCTACCCCACCAATCTTAGTTTGGTGTAATTTTAAAGTAGCATTCTTATAATATTTCATTTATTTCACAATTTTAATACTTTAAAAACTGCTATTAATGTGCGTCTCTGTCCCACATATTCTGTGAATCAAATCCTTCTTTAAGCCAACTTTGTCTACGTTTATGTCCATAAGGTCGATCAGTACTTTTTATCGGATACAAAATTCTTAAATACAAATTTTAATTTACAGTCGTATATGCCATAAAAAAAATCAAAAATAATCGGGTTTTAGTCCGATATAATTTTAACGTAAAACATATGCTCTTTTTCGGCTTTCAACCCCCCAAAACTTTTTTTTTTTTGCACTTTTACTTTTTTCTGTAACTATTTACTCTTTTTTGCAAAACAAATGCAAAAAAAGCTTAAAAAATCCGCCAAAAAAAAAAAAAAAATAAAATACCCAACGTCAACATCCAACCGAGTACCTTCATATGTCAGTTTGAATCCAAATTCACTACACTACCGTGTATACCGTCGTACCATGGGCCAGAGAATGTACAATCCCACAAACCGTGGACGAAGATTGCTTAGATTTAGATTTGTCAAAATATTTTTTTACTCAAACACAAATAATATTTTTAAAAATATTATCGCTTTTACTGCAAAATACACCTTTATGTCATACTTTTTAAAGGGGGAAATTTAAAAAAAGGGATTGATGGGGCGTCGGGCCGGAGTTGCCAAATGTATTGGTAAAAAAGTTTTTTGAATCATATTTTTGAAGCTGTTTGGGGTAAGGGGGCTATCTGTAGTTAAAAGAGCCATTTAAATATTTAAAAATCAAAGAGGGCCCCCATTAAAAAATTAAAACTTTTGATTAGTAACTGATAAACAAAAGACGATCGAAGAAAAAAATTAGTGGCAAAATGTTCGTCGTTAAGTAGTGTCATAGTTAAAAACATGTTAAAATTAAAACAAATAAATCATAAGCAAAAATTAAAATCGACGATTTTCACTTTGTCGCTAATATTTCAAAACTAAATTTTCAAGGAAAAATTTAGCTGTAACGTTCAATTAAAAGACACCGCCACCAGAAAATTTATCGCACAGCGTTAAAAAAATTTTTTTTGATAAAATTTGTAAAAAGAAAGTAGTTGAAATTACTTTCGTTTAAATGGCCGTTAGGGGGAACCCGCAATTACCCAAAAAGATGTTTATAAATTTTCATATTAGCCTAGCAAAAAATACCTGATCATTAGTCGAGGAAATTTTTTTTTTTCATTTTTTCTAAAATAAAGGGGGGGAGGAAAAGATTTCGTAAAAACACCTGACTTCACCTGGGCGGGGATTACCAGTTTATGGTCGAAAGGAGCTTATTTTGGGTTATTTATGTTTAAATTTTTTGGTTTTGTTAGTTTTACATTTCGCCGATAGAGAGCTTTTGAATTCCGACAGAAATGGAGAAAAATTAAATGCATTGGATGTTTTTTTTTAAAAAAAGTAGCTTAATGATGCCTACACAAGTTCACAAATACCGTATCATGATATCTTATTTCTTAACTAAAATTTAGGCGAAAGAAAATTTTATACGTTAATATCTCAAAAAATATAAAAGCTACAAGAAATTTTATAGGACATAAATTATATACTCTTACAGAGCCTTTAATTAGGGTTTTATTTTTTTTACCTAAATAAAATACTTCACAAGTTATAATTAATAAATCGAATTTTCAGGATTTTTTATAGGGTATAAACCTGGAACTCGATTTTTTGATTATAACTCGTAAAGTATTGCATTTAGGCGAAAATATTTTGAAACCTAAATTACAGGTTCTGTAAAAATAAATAAATTATGTTATATAAAAATTTCTTGTAGCTTTTATAGTTTTTGGGTATGATTTTAAAAATTTTTTTTTTAAATTTTTTACGTAAGGATCAAGATATGAGATACGGTTTAATGAGCTTGTTCAGGATCATTGCTACTTTTTCATGAAAAAAATCATAAATGCTTTTAATTTTTTTGAGAAAATTAACCATTTCTGCCGAAATGTCAAAAAAAGCCCTTTAACGGCGACATGTGAAACTAACAAAAATTCAAATATTATAACATTCATAGCCCAAGAATAGCTCTTTTAAACTAGTCTAAGCTTGTTAAAATCGACTTAATTATTTTGAAGATACACAGTGTCCATTTTACTGAAACTTTTAAATACCTCCACCACTTTATTTTTAGAGATACAGCATAAATTGTTAAACAAAAAAGTTTTAAATTATCTTCGACTTTAAAGTTCGGGTACTTTTTGTTTGGTTAATATAGCAAAATTCACAAAAGGATCATTTTTTAAAATTCAAAATTGCAGTTACGCCCCCTAGCGACTATTTCAGAAACCTGAAAATAATTTCCAGCTATTTCTCTTGACCACTTTTACCAAAAATATTTTTTCCCAACGCTGTGCGATAAATTTTTTTTTGAGATACAGCCTGCGTTCTCAGTTATTTGGACACCCGGTACACTTAAAATTAGCATTGAATCCTTTAAAAAATTTAAATTTTTTTTTGTCTTGTATTTTCTAACGAAATAGCAAAAACATGAGGCAATGGGACACACTGTACACTTTGGTACGTGCACCAAAATTTTTTTTGAAAACCCCGAATTTTTTCTCCTGTACTTTTTTTTTATTTTTTTGTTTTTTTAAATGTTTTTTCAGACTATTATTAGATTGGTACGCTATTGTTATGTTTTTTTTTTCTTCCTTAAAATAAAAAGTGTTATTATTTTATTACCATTATTACATTCAGTGATTATGGAGTTCCATCAAATAACGATCAAGTCAACAATTAGATTAGTTATTATATTTTAATTTATATCATATTTTTAGGTATATTTCTCTAGAAAAATATTCACAAAATGGTTATTTTTTTAAATACAAGGAAAGTCACTAATATGGTCTTCTTCAGTCCATGTTGGATGACCCGGTACAAGCGATCTTCAAAGAACAATTTCTAAGACACAATGATTTTAAAACTGTTTTTAAAGTACAGCAATCCAAATTATAGTTTATTTTATAGTTTAATCGTATTATGTTAAGATTTGAATGTTATAGATACATAACTTAAGATCTATATTGTATACTCCCCCCTGGGTCGGTCTTTCCGTAAATCGGATGATATCTAGATCCACTTTAATAATACAAACATGAAACGTTATTATATAACTACATAAATCAATACTACTGTCCAAATTATACAGCATAACCCGAATAATCTAGGAGCTATAATCGATTTCCCTATTCCAATTGATGAAGTGTTTGCGGTATTTCTCCGAATTGCATGTTTGATCCAGTTAGTGGAGTTAATGAAAACGTAATGTTTGGGTTCGAGTAGGTACGTTTCTATCTAAGTTTTCAACCCCTATTTTTCCCCCACGTTATTCGTTTCATTTGCATTGGCCCCGACAAAATACATTCGGTGTAATTGAATAAATAAACTATTATTTCGTTCTATTTTGTTAAATTGCCAAATAAAAAAGGTACCTACATAGGAGTACAGAATTTTATTTACATTAAATTAGTTGCAATTAATAATATAAGTATGGGAGGAATCGGCGTATGAGTACGAAACTATTCCACCTCAATTTTCTTATATAAATCTTTTAAATTCCCCTATTTATAATAAAAATGATGCCCATGGCGCCATCTGGTGCCATTTTTTTTTAAACCGAAATTTTAAACAATTGAAAGCAATTTTTTTTAACCGACAAATTTTTTTCTTTTTTTAATTGAAATACAAATAAAAAAGGTCCATGAGTTTTACGATAAGTTAATATTTTTGAAGATATGAATTTTTAAATTTGGGTACTTTGTCCCATGAAAAATATAAGGGGGGTTCCTAAGTTGACGCTTTTGTATAGAAGTAAAAATAAACAACTGTTTAAATAATTTTTTAAAATACTAAAAATAAGGAACTTACATTAATTTAGTGGCGCATGGTCCTGTCTTAAGAATTTGTCACCTCCCAAGAAGTCATTCGGCTGTGGTGTTTGGGACACTTTAAAACCCGGGATTTTCCCCAATGTTTTCACACTTTTTTTATTTAAAACCCGGGACTCATTGCAATTACCGAGTTTTTGGGCCCAGAATAACCCTTTTGGGGCGTCGCGAGCAATCTCACCCAACGTTTGCAGATTAACGAGACTTTCCAAAAATTTAAATGAACAAATCCACGTTTTTATTTTTTAGATTTTTCATTTTCGCGATTTAAAAATGTTTTAAAAAATTAAAATTATTCTCGCCTTGTTGGGAGGCAATGACTGACTCACGGCGTATAACGACACAAAAACAAGCGAAAAAGAAATAAACTATTTAATGCTCGGCCGCCCCAAACCACACTTTCAAAAAATTTATGTAGCTTTATCATTTTTGGTTTTTTAAAAATGTTTTTAAAAAAAGTTGTTATTTTAACAAAAGTTTTATAACAGTTAAAAAAAGGCCAACTAGGAATCAGCCTGTATATTAAGAAAATAATAATAAAACATAAAAATATATTTTTTTTTTTTTCTTTTATACAATAGTTAATAATATCCCTAGTTAAGATTTAAAAAAATTATTATTTATACAGGTTTTTGATTGTTTATTACTCGCATAAAGTAAAATAAAGCCCAATAACTTTTGAAATTTCGGGAAAAACCTATTAAAACAAATTGTAGATAATTGTAAAAATTTATTATTAACATTGCTCTCTTTAACAATTTTGATAAGTTACTAGTTTTTAAGTTAGTGGATAATAATGATTCGGGACAAAAGAGGGGCCGATGCAGCGTAGAGTCAGAGAGACGAGAAGATAGGACGATTTGAGGCGCTTAAACAATCAAAACCTGCATAAACCATACATTATTTTTAAATCTCAATTAAGAATATTATTAACTATTGTATAAAGAATAAAATATATTTTATGTTTTATTTTTTTAATATGTATTTTCAGCAAAAAATAACTAAAATTTTAGATTTTTCAAAAATTTAAAAATTGTATCAAAATATTAACTTATATCAAAAAGTCCGTCGTTTCTTCGGGGTTGTTGTGAACCTTGTCGAATCCGTTAAGCGAGATATACCAATTATCCTTTGATCAGGTCATTTTCCAACTTTATGAAAATTTGGCTTTTCCGTTTTTTTTAAAGGGTCAAGAAAAGATATAAAAAAATTTTCGTGGTGTTTTTTTTCTGCCGATTATGCGGGGTTTGAGCCATATAACAGGATTAAAATTTTTGAAAGCGTTAAACACCATATATCGCCGCGTCAGCATGGATTCTTCTGGCATAGGTCGATCGACTAATCTTGGAATATTCCAGGATTATGTGGTGGGGAGCGTGAGAATGGGTCACAAAGGGATGTTGTTTACACGGACCTTTTCAAAGGTTTATAGGTGTCTATGGGTTTCTTATTCAGAAGCTTTCATCACTAGGAATAACGGGGAAAATATTAGATGATTGAGCGTACCACGGTCGCAAGCAATGTGTGAAGATTGATAGTGTGGTGTCTCGTGAGATATACTTCTGAGTGCCCCCAGGCCTACCGGGTCCGTCTGTTTCTTCTCTTTATAAATAGTGTTACAACGGTTTTAAAAAATGTGAATGCTTCTATACGCCGACGACCTTAAAAATTGTTTTATCCTAAAATTTTTAGAATGTAGATCATCGGGGAATTAAATAGTCTGGGCAATTGGTGGCTGTGAACTGGGTTTTTAACTAAAAGACCAAATGTAGAGGATGCACTTTTTTAATTGGGGAGTCCTTAATATACCAATACTAATAGGTGTTTGCTGGATACTGTAACTAGTTTTTGATCTGGGAGTAATTTTTAGTAGCGATTTTTTTTTAATAAAAAACATAGATGCTATAGTTTTAAAAGCAACAAGGATGTTAGGTTTTCTACGCCGTACCTGTTCAAACATCTGTATATTAAAGAATAACAATATATAATAGTCTTGTTCGTGTTTTCTAAATATAATAGTATTATATGGTGTCCAGTCTATAACTGTCATGTGAAAAAGGAACGAGTAAAAAATAAGTTTACAAAATTTTTGTTATTTAAGTTACGATTTCATAGAGTTTTAAAACATATTTTGACACGTATACAGTGGCAGGTGTGCTAACTCAGAAAAATGTTTTTGCATTTTTCTTGTTCAAGTTAATCAATGGGATTGACTGTGACAAGTTATTATTTGATACCCTTTCGTATACCCCAAAGACAACAAGATCCAGACAACTATTTCAGTGTATTTAATGGGAACAATACGGTTTAAAAAGTTTTTTGCACGACTTATGAAGAATTACAGCATGCTTTTTTGGAATCTGTGGATTTTTTTTGGCATATTTTTTGAGAGTTTAAAACCATAGTTAGAAATAGAAATTTCATATAGTTATAAATAATAGAAATTTAAAGTTATTCGCCAAAGATCTGTAACTGTTTTGTGTTTTTGTTGTTGTACTATTTGGAGTTTTACTCTGAAAAGTATTAGTTGAATAAATAAATAAAAGTCATGGGACCTTTTTTATTTGTATTTCAATGAAAAAATGAAAAAAAATTGTTCGGTTAAAATAATATTTCCTGCAATTGTTTAAACATGGTTCCAATAGGCACCGATGCGCCAGGAATGATTATATCTTTTTAGGACATAAAGAAGATCATAAAAAGAAAATGAGGTGAATTGGAAATTCATGAAACCGTTTTCTCTTAATTATATAAACAGTCAAAAAAAATTGTTCCCTGTTATGGATTTTCCAACACAATTACCATTTGAAACATCGATCCACTATTTTAACAATGTTGCTATAGTTTTCAAAGAGAATGGTTATTCGATTTTTATTGTCAAAAATTTAAAAAAAAGAAGACATTTTTTAAAAGTTTTGTTTGTTTTTTTTGATGAATCACACTTATTTTGAACTTTCTGACGGTGTTTTTCATTCGAATACCGTCCAAGAAGTTCAAAGAAGATAAGTGGGGATTCATAAAAACTTTAACACAGCCCTTTTCTCAGGCCAACAACACACAAGTTACCGAAATAGTATCGTTTTTATTGCAAACTCGTGAGAACCTTGGAATTTGGTCCAAATTTATTTAAAATTTAAAAAAGTTTTATTTGAACTCTCAAAAAAGTTTCATCATTGTCAATATGTCTAAAATTATTGGTTACATTATTTTTTTTTTTTTTTTGTTAAATAAAGACTTTTAAATTAACATAAGAAAATTTTCCTTCCCTTTTAGAAGGAATTTTCATTAATAATATTAAAAGTCACTTACAAAACTGAATTTTTTTAATGAAATTGTTTATTGGAAACATTTATAAAAAAATAAAGGATGGTATTTGTTTTTATTTCGCTACCATGGTTAAAAAAGAATACGTTAATTTTTAAGAGAAGTTATTATTACTTATTACTTTAAATTAATTGTGAAGATAGTAGGAAAAATAATGTTGATGATACATCAAATGAAATTAATTAACAACGTTGTGGGAATTTTTGGGTTTAGGTTTATGTCTGTTTTATCCTCCCTAATTTTTTTGGTTTTTTTAATGAAAAAATTTCAAAATTCTTCTTTTATTTTGTCTGTTTTAAATTTTTGTCTTGATAATTAAAAGTATGCTGATTTATTTTTTTTGTTTTGTTAAAGCTGTTTTTTTTTCTTGTCATATTTATGTCTGTTTTTAAACGATTTTTGAGATATTGTGTTGTTTGGCAAAAATAGACACTAAGACAGTCGTTATGAAATTTGGGAGATATATGAGTTTTTGATTTAGAGGTTATAGATTTGTAAAATGATCATGTTTTTTAAGGTTGTTTGTAAATCCCTTTGAGGATTCAAAAAATATGGGATGGAGATATTTATGAGTTTCACCATTGTATTGGTTAGGTTTTGCTTTTGCAGCCTGTTATTAAAAATGTCTATTTTTGATGAATATCTTAGCTTTTTGAAGCCCAAAATTGGTATACCAAGCTGTCCAGTTTTTAAACCCTTGTCGGCAAGGCCAAATCACAGTCTAAGTTTTTTGATACCATTTTTAATAATGTTTTTTTGGGTAACGTTTTATCTAGAAAGTTATACGTCGTTTTCAATTCTATGGTAAATTTAAAAATTTTTCGGGAAAGCTTATGTTAATATATCAATTTATTTTGGAACTGTTAGACACCCTTTAAATATCTAAAAGAAAGAAGCGAAAACCAGTTCCACAATATTTATTTGTTCCTCCAATACCATCTGCTATGACACCAAATAGATGCCCATTACAATACTTCTGGTGGTTTATAAAAGTTTTTTCATATAAATAGGTTGATTTTTTTTAAAAAATCAATGACAATTTTTAACCATTTAGTTAAAGGACTATATATTATTTGCAAAGGATTTTAATTGTTTTTTTATAATATGTCAAATATAAAAATTCATTTAAAATATTGCCTTTTCTTCATTTTTTGATTAAGTCATAGCAACCAACCTTGTTTTTTTAATTTAAGGATTGGTAGGAGGTCCCCAACCCCACCCATCAGTAATATTAAAATATTACGCGCATATACCGTTAAAAGATGTATATATGGTTTTATATATATATATATATATATATATATATATATATATATATATATATATATATATAAATATATATATATATATATATATATATATATAAAATATATATATATATATATATATATATATATATATATATATATATATATATATATATATATATATATATATATATATATATATATATATATATATATATATATATATATTATATGTATATACTATATATACATCGTTTTAACGGTATATGCGCGTAATATTTTTATTATTACTGATGGGTGGGGTAGCGGCCTCCTACCAATCCTTAAATTAAAAAAAACAAGGGTTGGTTGCTACCATGACTTTTCATGTTTAGGTGTCCTAAAGTAAATTTAGAAAATATTTTTTTAAGCACAATTTTTGCATTTCACCCTTTAAATTTTTCATTAACTTGGTCAAATAAAGTTTATACAGTTAATGCGCTTGGATTTTTTCAACCTTTTCAAATTATTTAGGGACTTCTAACTAACCAAGTCTTAATAAAAATGTCATTAAAACTTTATTTTACTC
Organism: Listronotus oregonensis; assembly: GCA_019359885.1. Lineage (NCBI taxonomy): Eukaryota > Metazoa > Arthropoda > Insecta > Coleoptera > Curculionidae > Listronotus > Listronotus oregonensis. The sequence goes on along the minus strand of JAHBCN010005062.1, from coordinate 38,602 downwards.
AGGCATTTTTAACGATTTTTCCCTTAGAAGACCGGGCACAATTATTTCGTCTTTTTTTGGTAGGTATACAAAAGGTGCAGGTATAAGATCTAGCGTAAACAAAAAACAGGTTTTATTTTAAATATTGTGTTACCAAAACATGTTAAATAATAAATACAATAGGCGTTTTTCATGATTTTTTTGGCCTCCGGAAACGCCTTAAAAATCAATTTTAAGTTTGAATTTTGTAGGCCCGTGACGTCACGGCCCTAAATTTTCTATTGGTGGAATTTCTGCTTTGTTGTCAGCTTTTTTTTTATTGATACGCCTGTCATCAAATATCGATATGCGCAACATTTCCCCAAAATTGGCGTTTCCCCCCAATTGTCATATTGTCAATGTCAACCTGTATAACCTGTAACTTTTAATATTTATTAATAATTTTTAATTTGTAAATAGGGGTGTTCTTTCCAAATATTCCAATTTATTACTATAGTTATTATTATCGCCAAACTTTCCTTTTTTTTTGAACCCTTTTTTCGAGGAATTTCTTATTTTATTCAAAAAGAAAAAAGTGTATTTTTTTATTTAGAAACCAGAAACCGGCCGAGTTTGGATCTTTTTAAAATATTCTTTTTTTTTCCAAACAAGACGATAGGAGAAAAGCCTTGGCTGTGTATTGGAAATGCCCAAAGGACATGCCTATTATTGTTGTGAAACCATTTTTTTTTTTTAAGTTTTTATGTTTTATTCCAATTTAAACTATTTAAGTAGTCTGGCTGTGTTTTAGTGTAAAGTCTAAAAAGCATTTCCCCATTTTAGCATTTCGTTAAAATCGGGTACATTGTCGATATCGATAGTTCCTAAACAGACTTGGCATCCATGTTGAATTTGATTGGTTAGGGGGGTGGCGAGCTATTTAAATTACAATGATAATTAAACCTTTAAAAAGAAAAGTAAGGGTTTGTATTTTTCGTGTTATTTAGCAGGTTTTGTTAATTGTGTTTCTACTTTAATTTACACACAAATATCAATATCAATTGAGTGAAAATACCCTATTTAAGTAAAATTTACAGCCGCCTATGTTCATCTTCAGCAAAAAATACTCACCTCATGGTCTGATATCTAAAATTTGAGCTTAAGTTGACATTAACAAATTGTCGGCAAAATAAAAGATGGGATTAGCCGTTCTGTGAAAGACAGATATTTAGAGAGCTTTTGAAATAACAACTTTGTTTAATCTTCATTTAGATGTGATTGCAGACCTAACCCCTTATTACGCTTGATTTTATGTATACGTAAATTGGAACATTGCATTTTATATTACATTAAGAGCATTCTGGTTAATCCAAAGCACCCATAAATAGAAGATAAGATTTGTCTATCGATATGGGAAAAGCCTGTAATATATCTGTCAAGCATCTCAATAGTCGATTTGGTAGGTACTTAATATAGGCTATATTTCTCGTATCATTGATTTTGAGTAAAATCAGGTCTCTGCATGGTTTAAATATCGCACTAAATACAATAATTTACAAAGACTATTTAGTCCAGTAACTGAAGTACCCAAAGCTGTAAATAAATCTGTACAGTTTTCATTTGTGGCGCAATTCTTAGGTCTTCGCGGATGCTTTTGAGCGAGAAAGTCTATCTTGATTCCGACGGGAACCCGTTGAAAACTCCCCCAAAGTCCCAAAATGAGTTTCTCGCGAATATCTGCCAAGATATGTGGAAAGAAAAGAATTTTTGTTTGGACAAATAAAGATCATCTCGGAACTACAAAAATGATCCTTACCAATTTTTTCGAACACCAATATTTTTCGCAAAAACGGCTTCTGTCGAACGATAACATTGCCCACTAGATGTGGTAGTAGGCTAAAAATGCAGATGGGCAAAACAGTTTATTAAAACGCAAGATAGTTGGTGAAGAAAATTCTTGGGATCATTGAACACTTGCTACGGTCTCATTATAAAAATAAATGTTAATGACAAACCATTTTTTCAAAAATATTAATAAATTAATAAGATAATTTCAAAATATTGTGAAAAAACTTTGACCGCTTTTTTCAATATTCTAGAAAATCAGAATGGACCCAAACTCATATGCAATGATTGGTATGTTTTCCCATTCCGATGAACTTTGAATGATTAAAAAATGTACGCACAATTTGCCCAAGTAATGGAACAATTCGTCGTCCGCCCGCTTATAAGTGAATCCATGAAGATAGCGGTATTCTAGCGGTATAGAGCGGCAGCTGAAATGAGGGGACCTTTGGGTCCCGTTATCTCAAAGACTATCGATTTTTCGAAAAAAATCATAGGAACCATTTTTGTAGATTACAAGGCGATCTTCATTTTTTTTTAACAAAATTTTTTCAATTCGCATATTTTGGCAGATATTAGCGGGAAACCCATTTTCGGGCCTTGAGGGGCCATTCTCGGCCCTTTCCCACCTGTTAATGTCGATAAACTGTTTTTCGCTCGAAAGCATCCCCGAAGACCTAAGCATTGCGCCACAAGGGAAAAATGTACAGATTTATTTACAACTTTGTCCCTTCATTTACTGGACTAATTTCACTAGAGTGTTTTAAATTGGTAAATTGGCGTAGCAACGACCTGTTTTCAACTGGCAAAACTCTTACTGCACTTAGCAACATGATGGTTTATCAGCGACAAAATTTTGTTAGGTTAAAAAAAACTATTGTCAGTCTGGAAGGATGGATGGATGGATTGTATTAATTTAAGATACATCAACCCCTAAGGATTTTTTAGTGTCCATCAAGTTGTAGTTGTTAGAATATTACTCTGATTAGATATAGATAGAGTAAGATAAAGTATCACATTGGATAAGATAAACATATATGTATAAATACCACACACTATATACAGACGTACACACATACATACAAGCACAAACATACATATACATATGAGCAAGTGCTCACATGGAAGACTTTGGGTTAGATATATGTTAATAATGCGGATGTTTTAAGAAACGCTTATTATATTTTTGTATTTTCATATGCTAGTTTATTTTTAAGATCCTTCGATGTTAAGGATTTATAAGACTGCGAGTATATTTTGGGCATGATTCAAATATATGTTTGACTGAGACTATAGTGTTACAATGATTGCAGATGGGACGATCAGATTTTTCTATTAAGTGGCTATGCGTTAATCTTTGTATGGCCTATTCTCAGTCTGGCCATGACGGACAATGAATGTTTTGGAATATTCCTCAGATCAGGCTTGAGAATATCCTGTCTTTGACTTCATATAACTTGTTTTCTTCCATTTGTAGGTCCCAATTCAGTTGGTATAAAGCCTTTATCTTAGGATTTAAAGTATACTTGTAGATCTCTGTGGTAAAAACGGAATTAATAGGTAGTGAGGTGGCACTTTTAGGCCAAGGTATCCCTTTCATTTCCCCTTATGCCCTGACGTGACTAGGGATCCATAAAATTGACTTCCTTTCCTTGAATATTAATTCTCTGGAGATTGTGTTTAATGTTTAAAATTAAAGGGTGAGTGGGGTTATAAGCCTTCAGTGAGAGAACAGAGTTAAGTGAGTCTGTAACTATAGCCCAGAGATTTTTGTTGGTTCCTTTATAAATGGTAGCTTTGTAAATAGCGAAGAGTTCGGTTGTGAGAATACTACATGAGGTGGGGAGTAGGAATATTCATGCGTGGAGGATGAGAATGTTGCTCCAGCTCTTGTGTCAGATTTAGATCCATCAGTGTAGATCAGTTCGTAATTGCTATATCTGGATTGGATAGTTCCATAAAGTGGATTTTGAGAAAATTATTACTATGGGTCTCCTTGGGAAATTCTAATAGGGTCAGGATCTGCTCTAATTGGGGGTGAGTTCCATGGGGGAAAGTGGTACTGCTCATATAAACGGTGTTGGGAAGCAGTAAAAAGGATCTTGACAGAGTGAATGGAATCTGTTGGTGAGAGCTGGAAAGGCGAATGTTGTGGTGAGTGTTGGGATGTAAGAATAGTCTTTGAGTGGGGAACAAGATCTGAACTTTAGGAGGCTATGTAGTTGATTAGTTGTAGTTGCCTTCTATAAAAAAGGGGAAGAAATTCAGATTCACTGCATAGACTATTGGCAGGACTGGGTGCGAAAGGCCCTAACGCCATTCGTAATCCACTATTCAGAATAGGTCCAGCTTTTTGAGTTGATAGGGGGTGCAGAGAATAGGCCACTGAGCCGTAGTCCAACTTGGAAAGTATAAGGAGTTGAGTACTCTTAGCATGGTGATACGATGGGAAGATCCCCATCTAAATCCTGGACAACATTTTCAAAATATTTAGGTTTTAGACATTTTTTCTTAAGGTAATTGGATGTGTTGACCAAAGCTGAGATACAGAATCAAAGTAAAGGCCCAAGAATTTATAGTGACTAGAGGACTGAATTTGCTGTATTTAGTTGAAGGGGGAGATTTTGGGCATGTTCTTAATCTACAAAAATGAACACTAGCTGATTTGGGTAGGGAGAATTGCAGTCCTAGTGGGGTGGCCCATTCACTAAGTCCGAGAGACTGGATTGTAAAAGTCTCTCGCTGGTCATTATCATGGGAAAGCATGATATATTAAAATATCATCTGCAAATAAACGAAGGGAGACTTGTGGTTGAATGTGGTTTTTGATTCCATTCATGGCAAGAATAGAAAGATATGTGGACTCATGACTGAGCCCTGTGGCACACCTGAGGGTTGCTGATGAAGCTGTGAGAGGCAGTCATTTACTTCTACCTGAAGAAGCGGTTTTTTAGAAAGTCCTTAATGTGAGTGGCACATGTTGCCTAAAATGCCGCAGTTGTGTAGGTAATGCATGATGTAAGTTTCTGTTAACGAGATCAAAGGCAGATGTTAGGTCTAGGAACACAGCAGTTATGTTGTTTTTTACTGAATGCGGTCATGATATCATTTTCAAAACCCACCAAATGGTCAGTGGTGGTGGGAGCGATCCCATCTGAATCCCATTTGTTCCTTGATGAGTAAACTCTTTTTTTTCTTTTAGAACCAGATAGTTCTAAAGTTAATAATTCTTCAAGTATCTTGACAAATGGCTGGTTAATGCGATTGGTCTATAACTGGAGGGGGTCGTTCTGGTTTTCCAGGTTTGTGAATTGAATAAGGTGCGATTCCTTCCAGATAGCAGGAAGGATACCTGTTGACCAAATTTGATTATATATGTATAGAAGATAGGCGATACCAGTGGGGAGGTTTTTAATATAAGAGATCCTTATTTTATCCGGTCCTGGGGCTGTATCTTTGCTTCTCTCAATGGCGTAATAGATTTCGTTGAGGGTGATGGGTAGGTTATATGATATAGGGTTGCTTTCTGGTATGGAAGGTATGTTTGGAGGGTTTGGAGAATGGGTCTTCTGAAAAGATTTGCGTAATGGTTGGCGAATATGTTAGACATTTCTTTGGGGTTTGTGGATCCATTCGTTGTTTAGCTCAATGCCCGTGATTGAGCGTAACTTTGCCTTTGACCCATTAATTTTATTCCACAATGTGGAGCTATTAAGGTTGGGACCGATGGATTCCGTAAAAGAGTACCAATTGGTTTGACGAGCTTGTCTGATAGTTCTTCTGGCTATCGCTCTAAGTCTTTTATACTCAGTTAGATTTTGTTGGGTTGGTGAGTGTTTAAATCTGTTTAGAGCTTTCTTCCGTATTTTTGATGGAGTTTTTTGCATTCCTCGTTCCACCAGAGGACAGGGGGCTTATTGGGTCTGGAGAGCTTCTGCCTTTGGGATGCTTATATCAACTGAGGTAAGATAGCTTAAAGTCTGTTGCCTTGTCAAATGTTAGGTGAGCATGTTGGAATTTTAAAGGAAGATCTAAATAGGTCCCAATTCGCTTTTTTAAAAAATATAGTAGGTATGGGGAGGAAGGGGAATTGAGTTTGTCTGTTTCCAGAAAAGTTGGGAAATGACCACTGCTACTGTGCGGATCATCTAAGGTGCTCCATCTAAAATCGGATGTAAGGTTGGGGCTATATATACATAGATCTGGCATGAGAATGACCCACGCCGGTGAAATGTATGTGGGTGAACCGTCGTTCATTAGATATAGGTTATGTAGGGAAATAGTATCAGATATGAGTTTCCTCTGGTGTCCGTGTTTGTAGATCCCCATTGGGTGTTATGTGTATTTAGATCACCCATTAATATTATGGGGGTGTGGAAGTTGGGAAATAATGGTTGACAGTTCCGCTTGAGTGGGTGTTGTGGATGGGGGAATGTAGAGGGTTGCAAATTGTTATTTTTTTGTTAGCTTTATGTTGAAATGGCAATGCTTCTATAGGCGTGTTGATTTGTATCTCTGAAAGGGCATCTGTCTCTGATGAGGATGGCTACTCCTGCCCGAGACCCTATCAGATTGATCATCATGTCTAATTATATTATACTTATGTTGTCAGTTGGTTTGCAGTTGGTTTCTTGAATTAGCAATAATAGGGGTTTAAAAAGTATTAACCAGGAGATGAACCCCAGAGAAATGGGATTTTAATCCGTTGATATTCCACTGGATAATTGTGAGCCATTTATGTGGTTTTTCATTAAGTTTGACTCTGTTATTACGTTCTATCTCCGTTTTTTCATTCAGGGAAGATTCTGATGAACTGCGTGAAGTAGAGTATTTTTTGGTGGCAGATGATTTCTGTTGTATTTTTTAGTTTCTTTGGTGGAATGGAGTTTTGGTGGGCTGGGGGAGCTATGGAGGGGGGAGTTTTGAGGAAGTGGGGGCGGGTATGGGTGGTATCTTCATTTGGAGGGGTGTTTGGGAGGAATGGGGGAAGTGGGGGGAGGGCCCTTTTAGAGGTTTTTTTTGAGGTCGGGGCCCTTTTCCCAAAATGGGGGAAAATGGAAGAGGTATTACTTTCTTTATTGTTTTAGTGCTCTGTTTGATAACGGAAGGTATGGGTATGGTTCTTTTTTTTTTCAGCGAATGATACAGAAATAAAGGATTTTGTTCAAAAATTTCTTTTTAGTAATTGGGATTTTGTCCAATATTTTTATTCTCTGTATCCCCAGCTCTGTTTTGTATGATTGGAAACCCCTTATATCTTGGTGAGTGGGATTCAAAAATTAACACATTGGGGGGTGGAAGCAAGGTTTTGCCATGAGGTGGCTTACCACATCTAGGACGCTGTTTGTTCATTACATCTTTCCGATGTGTGTCCAAATTTTGGCGGGTCCCATCTTAGGGGTTTGGGATTTTGGACTCCCTAATGTTTAAATAGCCTGCCTTAATGTGATTTGGGAGTTTAAATAAGTTTAAATGTGAGGATCAGAGTTGCTGATGGAACGGTTTTCGCCGCGTATTTGAGACGTCTAACTCCGGTCAACCCGGGGGTTTTAAATTTTCTATTTTCCTCTTCGTCACAATGAAGGAGGTCATTGCAGGTATGACACCCTTTACTGTGTTTAGTGATTGATGGGCTAGACTGTTACGTCTAATTTTGAATTTTGGACAAATTTTTAATCTTTTTTTACTTAGCCCTTTTTTTTGTTCGACTAGAAGCCCCTTTTTTTAAGTTTTTTTGTTGAGTCCCCCAATACATCCATATAGGCTTTATAAATTATAAAAGTGATACCTTTTCAAAAGAGCCTTTCCCATTTCTAGATACAATAAAATTTTTCGTAATAGGCGGTTTCATTTGAATTTCGGGGGAGCTAATTCGAGGCCGTTTTTTGGGGGCCCCTTTTAGTGGGGAAAATTATTATTTGAAAACTGCATAGATTTCCCCATTATCCTACAAAATAAATGTCCGTCAGGGGAGAGCGCGGTTACGTGATAAGGCTTAGTTTACTAGCAATGGCGCCAGGGTGTCTGCTGGAACCGTTAGTGACTCGCCTAGGGAAAGCCAGCATCCCATAGCACGGTGTCTTACACTCTAGGATTTCCAAGAACATGAAAAGGACAAGACTTGAGACACTTGGTAGACTATACACAGAACATCACAGACGGACGGGGGCCCCCGGGGTCGTCAAGCCCGCCACCTGTCGGTCACCCGAAAGGAAACGTCCAGGCCCCCTGGGGTCAGTCTGGAAGGTCTGACGATAAACATTGTGTTTCTAGCTTAAATTTGACTTGTTTTCTCGTGAAATAGTCTTGTCGTATATCATTCGAGAAAAATTTCGGCAAAATATATTAGTTCTGTACAATTTATACTTGGTGAAATAGTGACTAGCCCACCCTAGCATAAACAGACCAGTTTTGATATAAAAATAAAAAAATATTTTAACAAATAAATAGAAAAATAAACCCATTCAGTTATATAATTTATGAGGAAGCAATAGAGTTATGAAAAAAAGCTGTAAGTTCAGAAAAAAAAAGAAATTAAGCTCTACAGCACTTTCCTATGATGAGTTTAAAAAACCAAAGGATACATACGATAAGAAAAGATATTTTATATATTCTTTTATAATTTAGCATGGATGAGGGCGAAGCTTTAAAATTGATATCTAATAGTTAGCGGCCAATCATACCAATCCTAATGTACAGGCTTATCCAAATTAAATATCCGCTATTGGTAACTTTGTTACTGAGTAATTTCAGAGAATGACAGATTTCGGTGTTTGACTCTAACATATATAGGAGAAAACAACGCTGATTGTGAGAGATTTTTCAACATACCAATATTTATAGGTTTTAATAAAAAAGTAGTGCACAAATATTTCTGTTTGTAGAAATACTACGTCTACGTAAATTCAATAATAGGCATCTGGTGCAGGCATTAATACCCAAGAAAAATTAAACCGTGGTGTCAATGTTAACGTTAGTGGAATTAATAAGAAACAACTAATTTAAATAACTGGACATGTATTAACAAGTTTAATTTAACTTTACCTGCAGCTTAACAAATATCTCCACAAAAAACATTGTTTAAAAAATGACGGGTAAAGAAACTAAGAAATAATGATTAAATTTTGCAGAGAGTTGTATGTTTTCACCATATTTTGTTTTTTTAAATCAAGAAGTTCAATCATCATGATCAAAGAGGAAAAAAATTGCGATTTTAATTGTATTGCTTTGTATTTATATAGTTTTTTTTTAAATATTTTATCTAGAAAATAATCCACAAAATATATTTCGTTTATTTGCTATAGCACATTGTTGACAGGACTGGTGAAAAATGGGTTACGCATCCACGAAATCAAGTATTTAGGCATTATACAAGCCATGGCAGACTATCATAAAGATTTTAAAAAATTGTAAGAAGTCACAGCAATGTCATTTTAATACTAAAGGTCTTTTTGAAGCGCACGTCCATGACTTTTACAATCTGATAAAATCAGGACTTTTTTATTTAAATTTGTGGTATTAATATCTCTAAATATTCCCTTTTTTTGTAATTTTGACCTCTGAAAAAATTCCATATGTTTATAATTCACACTCTTCAGAGATCTGGGAAATGACGCTTCCATAAAGCTTGACATTTTTTATTTCAAGAAGAGAAGCCTTATTATATTCAAATCTTAAGAGGAGATATCTAATGCTTCCATAAATGCTGGGAAAATAAAGATTGTGAGGTCGGTAACCCTTTTCCTGACCCCGGTGAAACCAAGGTTAACGAAACCTATGGCCGACATTTTGCCAATGTCTGTCGCTTGTACCTTATTCGGAATACGAAGTTAAGCGAAAGCGGCGGCTAAACGAAGGTTGTTTGTATTTTCTAGTCGCGTTTATCACGCCATTAATAGTAAATCCTGCCGGCAACACTGTTTAACTTTCGTTCAAGGGTTGAAATGCTTAGTGCGAAAATGTCTCGATGGACATCGGCTCGCGTTAGCCAAAGTCAATTAGGGGTATCAAAATATAGGCATCAATGTTCATCTTATCCGTAGTAGTATTATCTCTGATTTAAACCAGTAACAGATAACAAAGCAATTCGTTGCATTTAGCTATATATGTATACGTTGCTGCGAAAAAAAGGTCTATAAAAATAAAATAATTATACTTTTCTTGCCTGAGAAAGATATAGCTGTAGTAAAAAAATCTACCACTTAGATTTTTCACTTCCTATATCAGTAAAAAAAATATGATTTTAATTTATAACACATATAAATCGAATAGCGAATCTCCTTGTTTTTAAGCTCGGTTGAAAATAGTATTTTATTAAATAATGTTATCATTAGAGATTTAAAAAAATGAAGTTTTGTTTTTTGTATTTTACCTTTTAATTATTTCTTGAAAATGGTGCAAAAATGTGTCACAATGTCCCACTGTCGAAAAATCCTTAAAAATATAACCAAAATACTTATTTTTAATTTCCAATTAAGGCCTTCAGTTTAAACAACAAAAGAAAACAAACAAATTATCCGGACCGTAAACATTTCCACTTAATTTCCTGAACTTATTTCGTGGTATTCGTCGTACTCAAAGTTGTAAATCGCGGATGTAAAGCTAAAGTTTATTCTATATATGTATAATGTTTGTGTGAAAAGAGGCAATCCAAACAACAGACATAAGCGAGTTGTAGACCAGTTGGCTGTATTTACAACTGCTTCATTAAGTTCGTGTCATAAAGTTTAAGATTAGTGTTTCGTCTGAGTTTCATGTGGGATTTATTGTCAAATTGTCCAATGTTCCTACAAATGACCGTGTTTTGTTAGAACTGCTACTATAATTTTTTACAGCGTTTCACTGCAGAATAATCTTAGGAAGTAGATCAAAAACCAAAATTATTATATGAATTAGAAACATGTACACATTTTTTATATTCCCTATAAAATTAAAAAAAAAACTTACATTAAAAAAAAATGGGAACATGTAAATTGCCTCCCGGAAAAAAGAAGGTTAAAAATCACATGTCACTCCTTATCATTCATCCAGTTACTGACCGTGCTCGGCTGTTTGATTTAAGCAGTGTGTAGTACAGCAGTGTACCACGCAAATACACCATGTGGGATAAATAAAATAAATAAACACTTAGTATAAAAAAAACTAAATCGACTTAAAAAAAATAACTTAAAATTATTAAATAATATTTTTATAGGGGTTACCGGTGCGCGTAACTCCCTATACCAACCTTATTAAGCGCTTTCGCGTCGGAAGGGTTTCCGTATTCACACGATCTCTATGCCAAACTTTCCCAACCCGATTCAGCGCGCAGTGCTGAATTGGGTTGGCTTTTTATTATTTAGGTTGATTTCAGGTTTGTAAATGAACGACTATTAAACACCAAGCACGTGTTATATATTTTATTTTATTTATGTGACGAGTTTTTTTATGTAATATGTCAGAACTCAAAGAACTTTTGGCATTTGAGCGTGGTACTTTAACAATTGAGAACCAAACATAAATAAGCGGTTTGGAAAATGTTATTACAGTGATTAGAACAAAGTTTAGTGACGTAGATCTACTCAATGATATCAAAAATTGGATATCCAAGTTTTCAGAGGCTTTATCTACAAACTAGATAGTGTGGTGATTTTTTTACATCTATAACTTTTAAATCTACACCAAAAGTCTCTTTGGCTTGAGCCAAAATTCCACTGTCACTAATATGTCGATGGTGAAATTGAAGTTGAGCACATGCGAATTAATTTTAAAAATATTTCGGACATGGCTAGCAAAAATATAGATATCTCCCCACTAAATATTATTAAAAAGGTAAATTAAAAAAAAAGTAACAACATTTGTTCAATTGGCTTCATTTTATGCGGAAATTGAAACAAGAAGTTTTAAAAGAAAAATACCCGTTGAACCAGGATCTATTTCACGACAAAAAATTCGACCTGGTGTGACAAGAAGGATTTTTCGCGACTTACCGTTTTTAACTACTGGTTTACGTATGTCAACTTACATTCTAATCGTTTAATACACTTTTAAGTTTAAATTTAAATGTAAGGTCTTTGGAGAGCTAAGAAATAAGTCGAAAAAATAATATATAAACCAAATTTTTCATTTAATAAGATATTAGCTGTTTTCAAGTCAACTATAACAACTAAATTTTTCCTTTATGATTTAAATATAATTGCATTAATTCGTCCCTTTGGGAATTAACTAATAAACCAAAAAATCTGCAATCCAAATAGTTGTTAAACCATATCAAAAAAAACATCACAAGAACCAAAACAATAGAAAAGCCGCGAATCCTCCATTATTTTGAATTGAAACTTGACATAACCATTATTAACGCTCCTCCTGACTAGTGGCGATAGCGGTAGATACTGGGTACAAAGTAATGACGTAGTTACTGACGTCAGAGCACCTTCCCCTACGTTACCGCTTCTCGCGAAAATAAACCGGTATGTTTAACTGTCCTAACAATGTTCAACGCGGTATGTCGCCAAAATTTGATGAAGGAGATCAAAAAGAGTAGCAGCAGGACGTCCATCAAATTACGCAAAGAAGTAGAAAAAATAAACAAAATTTAGCAGTTAGTATTCTCGCAAATCGACCTAATGCTAAATCACATGGAAGTGGGCATTAAAAATGATATCCGCAACTGTTTGTTTGATTATTTTGTTACTCAGATAAATTTATTTTTTGTATTTTGTTTTTATAATAAAATATGATTTATTGTGTGCGTCTCATTTTTGTTTAATTAACAATTTTATAGTCTTACAGATTCCATCTTTATTCAGCATTGCGCGCTGAATCGGGTTGGGTAAAGTTTCGTAAGCAGATCGGCGCACTTCGTAACTAGCACGAGCTAAATAAGGTTAGCATAGGGAATTACGCTACCGAGGCTACAATTAACAAAAATTGGGGGTTTATGATACTGCAACTATTAAGTGTCATATTATAAACATAAGTTAAACATAAAAGGAATATTGCCTTTAATAGATTAATAAAAAATATATTAAAACATATCATTAATAATCGTATATATACTATATACTTCTAATTCTAAAAATTAGAAAGTCCCATAAAACATTTTAACCACATGCTACCCCTTTAGGGAAGAAGCGTTCTAAAATCCTCCCTTAGCTAACGTCTTCTTTTTTTTCTCAGTAATCAAGAGTAGCACTCTGTATCTTTCATATTTACCCATAAAGAAAGAAATAGTCAAGCGACGAGATAGTTATTGTTTTGGCATGTGGTACTCTGCAAGCATTTCTTTATGGCTTTTACACCGGTTCGGCATAATTTACCAGAAGTTGACTAAATTCTGCTAATAACGAATATCACTGATATTATTACTATTTTTTATTATAAATTTACCCAAAAACTGGTTAATTAGACAGACAATATACATTAGTTCTGATTAAATACACGTATTTAACCAGAAGCAGGCGTTAATATAATAAAAGAAGATGAAAAAGGTCTACGAAACCAATTTCCTTTTTTAAATACGTTTTTTTTTTGAAGCGGCAGAGTTTCTAATAAAGTCTAAAATGTATCGTGCTCATCAGATTCTTAAAGCTGTTTATCTTTTTACTTTTTCGGTATTTCAATAACTTTGTTTAAGTAACGAAAGATGCCTTTGTATTTTACGGCACATATTAAATGACTGTATAGTACAACCTCAAACAGTATGCAACTACTACTACTTAAATCATTTTCGTTTTTAATATTTGGGTAATGTTATCCATACGGGACCAAACGCTTAAGCTTCAGCACAAATACATACCACCCCCTGAGATTCTCAAGCGATCATTCATCTACGTACTAATTGCATACGATGTTGAATAACTACAGACTCTAACGAGGCTTGTAAATTTTTATTTAAAGGAAAGCTTACATAAGTCTGTATAAAATAAATGTTTCATTTCACGTTATTTGTGGACAACAAGGTACTGGGACCATAGCATACAATTATCTACTTCTTTTTAACTACTCCCAGTAACGTCTCTGTTTGGTCATTTAGACAGGACTTACATTGTAAGCTAAAATCAGTACCACATTCCACGGCGGCCATCAAAGCGGTCATGCATCCGCCTACTATCTGCATTCAATTACAATAAGCGGTGTTTTAATACGTCAAAGATCGTTAGTGTTTCAATATTGCAAGACTGCTATTATTATTATTACAAGAATATTAGATTTTGTTAACCAGTTTATTTAAATTACATACATTTACAACCTTTTCTTTGGGTCTTTATTCGTCTCTATTCCATTCCTGAAAACATCTAATTTCCGTAATGACCATGACTAATCTTAATTACATTTCCCATTTCTCAACTCATGCTGGACCTTCTTTATTACTTGCCTTTCCCTTTAAGCTCTGATTTCTTTGCCTTTGTCTCGACGTTACCCGGATTAAAGCCATTAGGGTCCAGAATCCCCTGCTTCTCGTAAGACCTCAACAGGGTTAGGACGGAGCAAAGGGTAGTTTTAAGGGTTAGTTTGGTTTTTAGACATTTAGTGTTTAAAGCTAGTATTTTATTATAAAAGTTTTTGTTTTTATTTTTTGTGATAAACAAATCAATAATAAAAAATTGTGTTTATAGAACACTATTTTGCGCAAGTTATGATATTAAACTAAATAAATTAGATTTGTAAATGGTGAAGTAACCTGCTTACAACGAACTGACTGACTACAACATGGCTTTTTGACATAGACAAATTCGAAACGTTGTTTGATGCGCGGATGTTCACTAATATTAAATTTAGTCCCTCTAAAGTAGCATAATGGCGACAAATTCAATTCTCACGCGTATTAACTTCTGGTTCCTTTAACAATACGAAATTTAAACCTGTGAAGGTGTAAGACTATTCAAACAAATCTCGGGATTTAAGAAATGTGCTTTTTATATGTAAATAAAGCATAAAACCTGCTTTATTTACTATAAACTACTTTAAATCAAAAAGTAATAATGCATATCAACATAATAAATACTCTCTATAAATATAACCAGTTTGCATTGTGACTTTATAAATAATAATTTCGTAGACGTTCATTGCACAGTAAGTCAATCGAATCATTAAGAAAATTAGCCTATGGTCAAGGACAACTTTCTAGGCTACAAGATATGCCTACGCTTATCATGCGCTGTTTCGTTATATTGTGTCGAAACATAACCTGACTAAATTTAAAGCAGATCATTCGACTTAATTTTTTTTAATTAATGATCAATACAAAACTAATCAAAACCAACCTGCTTCTTCACGAAATTGCCAATCTTTACATTTAGTTGGGTTATATTACTAAACAATATTACGAAACGGCGTCAGATTGTGTAGCTTGATTATTTAACATGATACGCCGAAGCTTAACAAAAAAATTAGGATCTTCATGATAAGATAAATTTTACTTAAAGACTACGACATATAAATTATAATCTTTGACTATCGAAATATGTCCGTCACATCGCATCGTTTTAAAAAGTAACATCTTTGTCAAATAAACTGCCGGACGTAAGACTGACTTTATAAGGATATTTTTTTCTACAGAAGTTAAAACAATGTAAATTAACAAGACAAAGAATATAAATACAAAACTATTGATTTAATTTGGATAGTTCAAATATACATGGTTGGTATTGGCTAGAAATAACAAAGAACTAAACAGGTTGGCAAAGACAGGTAAAACGGAGCCATTTTTTTACTAAAGAAGTCTTCTATAGTGTATTAAAGATTTTAGGATAGAAGCAGGTAAAAATTTTTATTTGCTACCTGCATGTCAAATAATAAATAGACATTTAGATAACCAATAAAACCCCACGTCTAATTATTTCATTTAGGCATAGAAACGCAAAATGAAAGTATAACCATAGTTTAAAGAATATTTGGTATAACTAATAAATTTATTTTGAAAAACATACCTTTCTAGTACTTATAATAGTTATTAAAGATATAAGAAAAGACAGCATAAAAATATCACACAAAATTTACTACCTTTTAGGCAGAGTTGTCGCAATTACTTTTAAAAAGTAATTCAATTACAATTACCAATTACTATTCTAAGTAGTACTAAATTGCGATTACCAATTACTAGCAAGTTTGTTAAAAGTAATTCAATTATCAATTAAAACTAAAAGTAATTAAATATTTTAGCAATTACGATTAACGATAATCTAATCAAATAAAATATTCATCATACTAATATTCATCATACTAATATGCATCATACGCACACGTCACACTATTCAAACTGCTTTCTCAGCAAATTTAATATAAAATGACTCTAAAAAATATTTTTATCCTACCCTTAACATTAACAGATTTTTCCACAAAAAAATATAAAAACGGTGGAGGTAAGCATCAATCGAAAATACTAAATAGGCGCGAAGGCGGCGTTCGCCGGATTCAAAGCGGCCCGCCGTGTTTCAAGATGCTTTTTCTGGCTTGCCAACATTCCGGCAGTTATTCCGTAAAGAAAGGTAATTAAATTTTTCGTAGTTATTCAATTATTTATTATCTAATTAAAATTATTTAATTCAATTACTTTATAGGTAATCGAATTACCCTTCAAGTAATTGAATTACTTGGGATTCGTAAAAATTAATTTCCAATTACGATTTCATTATCCTATTAATTGATAATTCAAATATAATTACCTTTTCAGAAAAGTAATTGAATTAAAGTAATCCAATTTCTGAGAAGAAATTAAATACGATTTTTCAATTATTTGAATTCAATTACTGACAGCTCTGCTTTCAGGGTATCTGCTTAAATGTGGACAGTTAAAAATGATTTTTTATATTTTTATCACAGTACAAAAAACTTGTCTACAGTTAAAGGAGACGCTACTATACTTGCAGTGTTAGATATTTAACCCATTTTGCTATCATTCCGTCAACCATGTCCAAGTCTTTAAAATTTCCATTGAACCTCTTGACTGCCTGACTCCCCCACCCAATCAGATCAGCGTGATTTATGTGCTGACTGTACGAGTTCGTAACCTGTAATCTTAGTGGAACTTTTACGGGGACTATTTGCCTTTTTTACCCTGAGAAGACATGAGCATACTTATTGCTTCTAAAATCAAAATTCAAGAATTCCTTCATCGAAAATATTTAACTTTTTTTATATGACATTGTCGTATGCAGTAATTAATAAAAACTTACCCCTTCCTCTTCAGTCGGCAAAAACTTGAAATCTGAATCACACTTCAAAGCGGTGTTCCTCGATGGTTTCCCAGAGTTACTGACAGTGCTCAGAGTTTTCCTCGCTGGAAGTTCTGTTTCAATGCGGAAACAACTGTGATACATACATACTTCTTTATTAATAGTAGTCTTCCATTGGATCCCGGGATATTCAAACTCAGTTTGCACCTGAAGAACTTTGCCTTTTAATCTAATTCACAAATACGTTATGATTAAGACAAATTGAATTAGAAAAAGTGGACATTTTTTTAGTACCTAAGTACTATTAACTATTATAAAAAATGCTTAAAAATAATTTTCAATTGTGTTTATTGAGGAATAACTTTTTTTACAAGATACCAAAATAAAATTCATGCTGCGGAGATCGCTGATTAGTGAACTTTTCATTTCAAGTTCAATCGACTTAATAACTTAAGAAGGATTTATAAGAAAAAATAATTAACTAAGCCGTTTTGAAAACTACTCTTAACATGTTTTGGTTGATATTAACCAAGTTATTCCTGATATTAGTCATCCCTAAATTTTAAGGGTTAGGAACTGAATCAATCAGTAATATTTTTACAATAATCCTTTTAAAGGTATTATCTGTAAAAAATGTTCGGTTTTCTGGATAAATACAATATTGTTTAAACTATCAAAATAAGCAATAAGCAAACAGACTATTTTACATATATAATCGTGCCATTTTAATTTCGAAATGACGTAAGCAAAAACAAATAAATAAAGTCTCCCTATTGGACAATTGCGTCTGTAACCATGATTACCATCTTTTTTGACCAATGCGATATATTCTGGTTCAACTGTTTTTGCCTTTGCTTTTAATTTAGCAATGGACTTAGCAATTGTTAAAAGTTTACAACGGTTTAGAATGTTTAACAAAACGTCATTGTCAGTGTTATTCAATGATTTTAGTAGGCAACCTGTCAAAATCTGACATTTTGTTAAACATTCTAAACCATTGTTAACTTTTCCATTAAGTCCATTGCTAAATTTAACAACGCGATCATCACTCGGTCGTTGGTTTTCGTATAATTTTTATGGTTACTTTAAAGGTTTCTTTCTTATATTTCTTTTATAAATTACAAAATCTAAGTTTTACCTTATTTAAGTAATTTCAAAACTAATAAATACCAGTATTTTTTACGATATATTTGACTTTCTTCAAATAATTTTCCTCTACGCTCATGTTTCGTAGAAGATATTCTTTCGACAGATTCTTATGGCCTCGAGCTGCCGCTCTGCAGAATATCGACTCAAGCAAGAAGGAAGGCCGTGAAGGCGTGCAAAGGAGACGGACAAAGACAGAAACACTTAGAATAAGGTAAGGGTACAGGACAGCAAGATGGCGGCGAACGGTTGGGTGCGGTCCCTTGATATCGGCTTAGCACTGGCAATAAGATTTGCCGGTACAGTCTGCTCATTAATATACATGAGTTGAAGGCTCCGCGTTCGCCGTAAGGCCGAGATCAGATTATATATGGGCCTGCAGAGTTTGCTGCTACTGCTGGCTGCTGCTTTATACTTCCGTTAATAGAAGTTAAATAGTTTAGACGCAGATATGAAACAATTCTGTTTTATGGAATTTAAGTGGTACAAGAAATACTCTTGCTTTCTTTTAAAATAATCTTTAATTTAATGTATACAAAATACAATACCTAATGATCGTATGATTTACAAGAAATACTACGATTGCCGTCTGTTCTTTTAGGGAAAGTATGGTTACTTTTTTACCATAAATATCTTCTTTTATCATTAAATAACTTAAAAGGGCCATTTTAAGGATAAAACTGACATCTGTCAATAAATGACAAGAAGGGGTAGCAGTTTTATTTTTAATTTAACCAAAAGTTTTATTAAGAGTTAATGTTTTTCTTGTGTTAAAATTAACACGTACAAAAACCGTTGCCTGCAACTTTATATTTGACTGTAAATTTTCTATGTGTGTTCTTAGCGAAATTTCTTATTAAGAATTAAGAAGGCATAAGGAAACTTGCTATCACTTAACCAATGTATTGATAGAATTCTTCTAAATTTGGTTGCTTTGTAAAGTTATTTTTCTAAAAAACTAAGTTAATTTTGTTTTACTAAAAAATTCCTTGAATATAAAAAAACGATATGACTTCTTTAAACAAAAATTATAAAATTCCGTGTTAATGCCAAACTAAAAAAAACTTATTTTTGTTCTTATAAATCGATTTATAGTATCTTTTTATAAATTTGCTTTTAGTCCAGCAACTAAAGACCTAAAAGTACCCAGTGTCAAGCTGTAAATAAATCTGTACAGTTTTCATTTGTGGCGCAATTCTTAGGTATTCGCGGATACTTTCGAGCGAGAATAAGTTTATCACGATTCCGACGTAGGAACCCGCTGAAAATGGCGCCCCAAAGTCCCAAAAATGAGTTTCCCGTGAATATCTGCCAAAATATGCGAATTAGAGAATTAACGTACAGACAAAAAAAGAAGATCACCTTGAAATCTACAAAAATGGTTTTTACAATTTTTTTCGCAACACCAATATTTTTCGCAAAATGGCCGTCAAAAATCCATAACATTCCACACTGGATAGATGTGGTAGTAGGTAGAAACGGCTAAAAAATGTAGATGGGCAAAACATTTTTTTATCAAAACGCAAGAAATTTGGGGAAGAAAATTTTCTGGGATCATTGGACACTTGCTAATGTCTTATTATAAAAAGGAAATATTAATAAAAACCATTTTTTTAAATAAATTAATGAGATTCTTTCCAAATATTGTGAAAAAAAAACTTTAACCGCTTTTTTTAATATTCTAGAAAAATCAGAATAAACCCAAACTCATATGCAATGATAGGTACGGGTTTTCCCATTCCGATAAAGTTTGAATGATTAAAAAATGTACATTATTGCCTGAGTAATAAAACAATTTGTCCGCCCGCTTATAAGTGAATCCATATAGATAGCGGCATTCTAGCGGTAGAGCGGCAGATGAAATAAAGGGACTTTTGGGTCCCGTTATCTTGAAAACTATCGATTTTTCGAAAAACATTATAGGACCATTTTTGTAGACTACAAGGCGATCTTCATTTTTTATTTTAACAATAATTCTCCAATTCGCATATTTTGGCAGATATTAGCAAGAAACCCATTTTTCGGGCCTCGAGGGGTTATTTTCAGCCATTTCCCACCTGTTAATGTTGATAAACTTTTTTTCGCTCGAAAGCATCTCCGAACACCTAAGAATTGCGCCACGAGTTAAAACTGTACAGATTTGCCCCTTCATTTACTGGATTATATGTCTATTTCAGTATTGCGGCCAATATATAAAAATGTTTTAAATGCAGGTCTTAGTTTTCACTTAAGTTTCTTTTATATCAAGTATTGAACAAGTTCTGTCTTTTTCTAAAGAATCTATTATGTTTCTGGAACTAAATGGCACAATAAAAGAAATCTGTGCTTCGTTAAATTAATTGAGGTAAAACTTTTAATTTTAGAAAAACTATAAAGATTTTATTCTTAGACAAAAATAAAAAAAGTATTACTTGTTACAATATCTAACAAAAATATATTGTTTCAATAATTTCATTAAAAAAAAACCATACTAAATTTTAGATTTAGACCAGAACTTAAGTAGGTTTAGTTTTTAATTAACTAAATGTAATTTTTTCCAAAAAATAATTTCGACATGGTATCTTGCTGTGTCGTGTTAAAATAATCAAAATATAAAATTATTCAAGACGTGGTCGCTCTACTTTAACTGTTTACCACTAATACCTTCTACCTTGAAAATATAAAATTATGTTTAGAAAATTTTACACCAACATTTTTCGACCAATGAAATACAAGCATTTCTCAACGTTGCCATAGTAACCTATGTATTTTTTTCGAAAATTTTCTCTTTCTGGGGTGCCCTAAAGGGTATTATACTGGAAATTTTTTGACATAAGAAAAAGTGACAATTGACAATACACGACTTTATATAACGTATTTTGTTAAACTTATTTATATTATATTATTCGAAAAAAAAACTCGGAAATAAATAAAGTTAAACAATAAGTATATTATAATTTATTTACTTCTTAGAGACAAACGATGTCGCAACAATTTCTAAATGTACCTTAAATTCTTTTTCTACTTCCTTCTTTTTCAAGGCGAATAATCCAATTGATAACTTCTATTAAATAAATGCTTGTGTTTTAAATAATACCATAATATCTAGAAACAATTTTGTTTCATTCTTGTCTTCGTAGCAATCTGTATTTCCTTGATTTTTCAGTAAGAAATCGATGCATAATCGAAAACAAATTATCCTCTTCTAATTCACTGTCGTATTCTTTAACGAGCTGTTCCAAAAAGGGCATAGTACGGTGATGTGTTTTGACATCCGATATTTGTTTGCATAAAATACAAATATTTTGCCAAACTATTCTTTCCAAAAAAAAAACACTTTATTTTTCAATGAATAATTAATAGCAAGTCTACAAGTTTAACAAAGAGCTTTTGTAGAAACATTCATGTTGACAGTATCAACAATATGTATTATTTTTAATCAAGCGTTTTTAAAATATATATTACCTAAAACAATACAATATTAAAGACTTTGTGTTGATTAATTTTCACACAATTTTACTAAAACATTATACCAATTTTAGTAAACTAGAGTCAATGTTATGAAAAAATATAAGATATATTGCATCCGAAATTGGTGTTTCTATGTAACTAAAATATTATATATATATATATATATATATATATATATATATATATATATATATATATATATATATATATATATATATATATATATATATATATATTATAAACTTCTAAAATATTCGTGAGCTCAAAAAATTTTTTTGAAATAATTCGACTTCTAATGGTATCACTAGTGAAAATACAAAAATATACTTGAAAAAAAAACTAAAGGAATTCTTTTAATTATTTAAAAGCTTTATTTAAAATTTGACTTTTGCATCACTGTCTGGTTTGATCGAGATAAAAAATAATAAATAAAAATAATTCCAAAAGTGGTGTTATTTCTAAAATTATCAAAAAAGTTATAAAAAACACATTCTCTAAACATTTGATCAATTGCAGGTGCACTATAATTCTGATTTTTTTGCAAATTGAACCGCTGTTGCAAAATTAGACCAAACGCAACCTGCATAAAACTTTTAAGTTTTGAAACCGCTTTATTTTAGACAAATTTTCTTTAAAGCAGCGCCACAATTAATGTGTGTTTTTCTACAAAATCCAAATTGGGCAATTAAAATTTGGTCGAATGTGATGCAAAGTTGGTTTTTGTTGGTTTTTGACCTTGTTTAAGGTAACTTTGTAAAATATCTGTTTTTAAAAGGGTGGTTTTTGTCCAAAAGTAGTAGACTTTAATATTATTTTAATACTTAGCCATTTTATAAATTGGCCGATCAAAAACGAGCCACATTCTCAAATAGATGAATATGATAAAGAAAATTTACATTTTAAGAAGATAAACCCAACGACAACTAACCAAAAACTAACCAGAACTAGGTAATAGTTTGAAAGTTTTTTTGGTTTGGGTGCTAATAAATGTATATTTCGTGGTTCGACCCAAATAGGATGCAATCATTGGGGACTGTAAACAACAACTTCAATATTAGCTAATATTGGTATAAAGAAAATTTACATTGTAAGAATATATACTATATTATATATATATATATATATACATATATATATATATATAAAGTATTTATATGATATATATAAATGTATATTTATGTTAAAATATATATATATATATTATATATATATATATATTATATATATATATATATATATATATATATATATATATATATATATATATATATATATATATATATATATTATATAAAAAACCCAATTGGGATGAAAATCACAGATTTAATTGGGCGCTAATTGACATAAAGCATTGTTAAAACTAAGAAGTTTTATGAAGGTTGGGTCCTATTTTGCAACAGCGGTGCAATATACCAAAAAAGGGCAAAAAATCAAAAGTATCTTATACACCTAAAATTTTGCGTATGGGCTAAAATTGCATTGAAAAAATCTTTTTGTAATTACATTTTTATATATTCTTAGAAACCACCTGCTTGTCGAAT
The DNA here is from genome assembly GCA_019359885.1 of Listronotus oregonensis. Taxonomy (NCBI): domain Eukaryota; kingdom Metazoa; phylum Arthropoda; class Insecta; order Coleoptera; family Curculionidae; genus Listronotus; species Listronotus oregonensis. Next base: position 15,507 of record JAHBCN010005062.1, on the reverse strand, counting down.
TATTTTAAAATAAAATTAAAGTTTGGCAGATAACTTGAATCACGTCACTTTTATTTTCTGGTTAATTTTCATCCCGATCAAGCAGAAATTAATGTCAAAGCTAAGCACACTGTATATTAATTTTAATACCTACAGCTTTTATTACATCTGATTAAATTTTAATACCTGTGTTCTTTTGGAAAGGAATATATAAGACTATCAGGCATTTTAATAAAAAAATTATTGGTAGTAAACAGACGACTTACTAAGCATAAAGGAATATAAGTTATCTTAGTAGATTATCAAATGCAGGCAAACTAATGGGTTTTAAGTTTAAAACGGGTTTTTTAAACATAAATCTAAGAATGGCTTATGTGATAAATTAAAAATAAATAAAAAAAAATCTAATTAGGTTGTTCGGAAGACATCTTAACAAAGCATTTAATAATCACTTTTATGTTATTACAATATAATTTGGTTTATTGTTTGTTAGTTTCATACCATAAGATGTGGTTATGTTTAACGTAAGTAGATATAAGAAGACGCGGTTTTACTAGGTTTATAGATAGGTCAGAATATTGTAATTTATTTCTCTAGAGAACAATGCTTTATTATACTATAACCCTCCTGCGAAATTAAGCCTTTATGTTCCAATATATCCATTACTCATCTGCACTATTCCTACACTATTATTCGTGTTTCAACCAGCCTGGTCTTATAGGAATCGTATAAAGTTCAATTTGGGTACTTTGGGGTAGTATTTCATAATTTAAGTTTAACCTCCGCTCCGTTTTCCCTTGGTTTGCTATTTTGTTTATTAACAAAAAAGGTGTTATACATATGATTTTACTAATTTAAGATAAAGTATAATTGAAAACTTGAACAAATGCTTATGTGGGTCAAAATTCCGGATTTTAGTAAATGCACTTCACTGATGTCGAAAAAATACCTCACATTTTTTAACAGAACAATATTTTTTTGCTTTCTTCTTCGTGATTGCCATTTAGATCATAAAAGTTTAAAAGTACAAATATGTAACATAGTAGGATATGCACTTTCTTATATTTAAAATCATACAATACGATACAACATTAATAACTGCGCAATCAATAAATGAATTTATATTTATTTTCTATGCGCTATTACAACGAAGGCGTAAAATTCTGACTTAGATCTCGGAATTACGACTTAAATCTCGGAATTCCGACTTATATCTCCAAATTTCGACTTAGAGAATCTTTTGTTTAGGTAGTAAATTCGTTTTATTTGGGACGGTCATGTTATTTTTTTTAAGATGATTTATTCTTCATGTTACGATTTCTACCCCTTCAATTAACATAGGTTTTCTTTGACATTTTTTATAACGAAAATTGACGGATTTTAAAATCTGTGGGTCATTGTGAACAGCTTCTAGGATTAAGTTCAAAGTTAAGATTGTTTTAAAAATAAAAAACCCATGAACTATTCTTTGCAGGGAATTTTTCACATTAAGTTTTGTATTTCCCGGTTTCGGTTTAGCGCAGTAACTCCTCCTGTTTAATCTTTCTTTAAAATTCGATAGATACTTATTTTTCCAACTCCTTTCATTAAAAAACACCTTTGAACGCTATCATCAACGCTTAAGTTAAGCTTTTCATAATTTTTAATATAATTGAACATATTCTTAATTATGATCTCATTTAAACTTAAAGCCGTTATTATTTGACATTTTGGGGAAGCAAATATTACTTCTATTACCTTAAAAAATTTACTACTGTCCCAGGTCAACATAATCGACCATTTTATGAATGCACTCGAAAAGAATTTTGGAGGCGTGCCTAAAAGTGAGAGTATATTGTACCTACTTGCCTTATTCTACCTGAGCTAAACCTTACGGGGCGCCACTAGTTTATTGCTCACTGGATACTATTTACCCCTAATTTGTATAATTTTATTTCAACAAATGGTGTACAATATAGAATGGCATTTATCGGTATAATGATATAGAACGTAAATACGCGTCCTGGCAGGTATGGTACGTTTCACAATAATTCGTTGATTTCTTGACAGCAATAAAATTTAAATTACAACCCTCAGTGGAAAACCCAACCATAAATAGGTTGCCTGACAAATATCTATTGTGTAGGCACCGCACCTTTTGAAAGGGCACAGGTGCTGATTACCTACTAATATTTATAGTTTGGGTTACCTATTTTAGATGCTCAATAACACACACGAAAATACATTGACAAACTCCAGACGACTGATGAACTAAGACGAAAAGACTCTGCTTAAAATTCAACACCTGCAATTTGCCTATAACCTACATAATATACCAAAAAGTAGGTACAATATTAAATAAAGAAAATTTTAAGTCCGGACCTACATGCGGATACCCAAAGTATATTGAGTTTTACGAGTAACAGTAGCAGGTAAAACGAGAAATTAAGGAATTATTGTGAAACGTACACTAGCAGACATCCAAATTAGGTACCTGTCGGGGTTTTACGAATTGGCAGTGAGTAAAAATCGTATAAAAATAAAATTAAGAACCTATTGGAATATCCATCATTAATTTTATGTTTTTCCCAGTTTGGTCGACTTAAATATTTACTTCAACTATGGATCTCCGTATAATTTTGAGTAAAAAAAAAACAGGTATTACTTTTAAACAAATTTATTTAAGCAAACAAGATATTAAATATATTGAATACGTACATGTCAATATTACACAACAAAGTTTAAACAGATATAAAATATAAAATAAAAAAAAACAAATAAAGATTATCACACGCTGGTGTTTACAAGTCAGGTGAGGTCCAGTTAAACAGTGACGGGGCTGATTATTACTCTCAATTATTTTTCTTTTTATGGTACATTTCACCTCAGTGGAAAACCCAAGCATAAATAGGTTGCCTGACAAATATCTATTGTGTAGGCACTGCACCTTTTGAAACGGTACAGGTCCTGATTACCTACTAATATTTATAGTTTAGGTTAGCTATTTTGGATGCTCAATAACACACACGAAAATACCTTGACAAACTCCAAACGACTGACAAACTAAGACAAAAGACTCTGCTTTATATTCAAAACCTGCAATTTGCCTATAACCTACATAATAAACCAAAAAGAAGGTACAATAATAAATAAAGAAAATTTTAAGTCCGGACCTACATGCGGGTACCCAAAGTATATTGAGTATTACGACTAAAGGTAGCAGGTAAAACGAGAAATCAACGAATTATTGTGGAATGTACCATACTTAGACTTTAAGGCTTAGGAGGGCCCTATAAAGGCCAACAAAGCCCATGGGAAACCCGGGATCCCGGTAAAAACCCCCTTTACTATAGTAAGTATAGTCTTGAAACGGTGCGAAAAGTAGAAGAGTAGAAAAGTTGTACCAAAAGAAGTGCAAATCGTTTGTTCTTTGTTCTGGTAATAATAATAAGAAAATAATCTATTATATACTAGGTAATGTTTTTATTTTATTATCTGCTGTTTATTAACCAGGACCGAATTTACAAATCTAGTTTCAAACAAATATAAATGTTGAGAACCAATTTACATGTTACTTTTGAGTCTTTTTTTCTAGGGAGGCAGTTTATATATCCTTCGTTGTATGTAAGGTTTACCCGCCTCTTTAAATTGGAAAGATAATTAATTAGAATATTAGATGGAATTAAGTTTGGCGATTAATGGTGACCTTTGGTGACAAATCGTTAAATTTTATCATATTGTTTTTATAAAAGATTTCTTAACATACATATTTGATAGTGTTATAGCCGTCTAAAATATACGACTTTCAATTAAATCTAAGTGGTCGAAAACCAAATTTTCTTAAAATCCATTTTCACAGGACAATTAATTACAGGAATTTCTCATGTAAATTATAAGTGACATGTAAATTCGTAGCATTGTGCGAATGGATTGTGTGGCGCAACGCGGGGGTTTAAGGTGTCGCACAGGAATCCAGGGGTCGGTCGAACCACTTAAATGGGCGAGTTTAGGGATAGAAAGTGTTTATTTTTGACTAGAGGAGATCAAAAATATGCTGAGTAATATTGTTCAGTTATCCGTTACTAAACAAAATTATTTAGTACACACTGAATTTAGGTTAATCCACGGCTTATTAATAGTTGAAGTCGTTTATTTATATAAACATTTTTTTCTCTGTATATGTTGAGTGAAAACGCCAGATATGGTTTTTATGTGGATGTCAATGCATTGGTGCAATTTTTTTAAAATACACAATGAATATAAAAAATAAAAATAATTCGATAAAGAAATAATAAAAGCAAGAATAATTATGACTTATCTGGGCACCGGACTTGCCAGCTACTACTACATGGCCTATCTGCGCACACCAAATAAATCATTAGTACAGGCTCTTTGATTATATTTACGTGGCTTCTGAGGACTTTATTTTTATAGACATAAAAAAATATGAATGAAACACCCTGTATATTATGCGGTACAACAAAAGATCTTTTTTTTCTGATTTCAAATAATATATATACATTGATGATATTTTACTAACCATTTCTGAGATATTTTAGGTTAAATTATTAATAAATTACAAAAAAGTTTCATTTTAGCATCAAGAAAGACATGGAAACAATAAAATTGTTATGTTGCTGAATTTGGTGAGGGTTTTCTCTGGACCAATAATGTTTATTTTTGTGATGAAACATTCCTGCTAAAATGAAGTAAGACTTGTCGGTGAATAGAATTTTTTTTTAAAACTTTGGATCCTGCTGCATAATCCTAGCTATTTCCAGTGCATACTTGGGTCGGTCCTGCATGTTTTGTTCAGGAAGATTCTAAACGGACATAAATTTGTAAAATTTTAAGGTTAAATAAATTGATATTTCAAAATTTTCTAAAATTATTAAAAGTAGTTAGTGCTAGTTCAATAGAAAAAGTATAATAATTACCCTGAATAAACAAGGATAGTCAAATCTTCGTTTTCATTTTGCACTACAGCCCTTTTCTTTATTTTTAAGCATTTCCGCTCACTAAACTTTCTAACTCTGTATTTAATAGTATCTATAGATGGTACCCGTTGTTAAGGATACAATAAGTAATATTTCCTTTGCACTGTCGTCAAAATATTATTGTTGCCATTAAAAAGACGCATAATAGGGATTTTTTGTTCTTCTGAATAGCCCATCGATAAAAAATCAATAGAAACTACTTTTAATAGTTTAAATGACAAATTTCAACTTTTTATCATATCAATACGTCAAATTTAGTAAAACAATTTTATTGTTTTCATAGCTTTCTGATACTAATATGATTTTTTTTTCAATTTATTTATATTTTAAGCTTAAATATTTTAAAAATGGTTCATCAAAATATCATCAATGTATCTATATTTGAAATCAGAAAAAAAAGATCTTTTATTATAGCGCATAATATACAAGGTGTTCCATTTAGAAAATTGAAGTTGCCTATATTTTTCCATTTTTTTATTGTGATATTTTTTTACTGATAATTTTAAAAGATAATATGGAAAAAAACCTACAATTTTTATATAAAATTTTTTTATCTTTAAAAATAAAGGCTCCAGAAGCCACGTAAATATAATCAAAGACCCTACACATCCTGAAGAGGTTCGGTGAATAGATCAGGTTTTCCTTCATCGTGTCATGAATCATTTCTTGTCAAATCTTGAAAAGTGCATTAAAGTTAATGGCACTTACTTAAAAGACATAATTTTTAAAAGTTTGGATAACTCGTATGTTATAGTAAATGCCAAAGAGTAAATTGTAATTAAGTGTAATAAAGGGTTAGTTTTATTAAGTTTTAACAATTTTACTGAGCAATTAAAATGGGAAACCCTGTATTAACGGATTTAATAAAAATAATAATAAGAAATAAGAAAAATGATTTTAAAATAAATATTTATAACTAAATTTGTATGAAGATAAAAAAAACCAGGTCAAACTCACTAATTATACTTTTCCCTGTTATTATAGACGTAATAATGTAAAATTATTTTTACATAATCAAGTTTACTTAATTTATTTATTTTATCATCTCTTATTTTGCTTCCAATAAATTCCGGCTTATTTTTTGTTGCTGTGTTAAGTCTGTGGGATGCATTTATACGATTGCACTTTATATAAGTTTCAGATGGAACATTTGAAAGTGCGTGCATTTTGGTTAGTTTTCAACACACAAATAGAAACATTGACAAAAATATATTTATTTCTTAAAAAAAACATTTTTGGAATCGGATAAATTTTAAACGTCAACACTTATGCATATATGGAAGCAAACTTAAAGGTGAACCGATGAAAAAATTATTGTCCTTGCCTTTTACAGTAAAAAGCCTTATAAAAAACTAATGAAACTTTTTTAACAGGGCACCTAAGTCATGGGATAAATGCAGCCAAATTTGCTGTGTGGTGCTGTTTCTCCAGCTTTAAAACCGATTAAAAATAAAAAAAAGGAGCTGGGTGCTTTAAGGTTACTTGCAAAACGGTTTTTTTAAGAAATAAATGAAACTGAAAAAGAATTAATAAAAGTATCTTTTATCTAATAGAAAAAAAGTTAAATTTTGTATCCTGTCATGTATGAAAGCCATGCATTCATTTCGGAATATCTCGAAAACGTTTCTTGCGATATTTTTTGAAAACTAATGCAATATAAATCAAAATATTGAAAAATTAAAAAAAAACTAAATTTTTTGATCGTTTTGTTAAAAAGATAATGATTTTTTAAGTCTACCTAGGTCTGTTTGTTGTTAAGAAATAGTGTAAACTATTTTATTCTTTTTTTACGTAATTGCTCTTATGAAAGGTGTATTTTAGGACCAGGTGGGTCTAAAAAGTGTAAAATATTGTAAAATATAACTAAATAACGAACAAACCTATTGTTTTGTCTCCTACAAACATAATATTTTCAAGCATTGAGAACCTCTAACTTCTGGTAAAGCGTATTCGATCTTATTTGGAACAGCGCTAAATTTGTGGTCCATTCAAAATACTGCATCACAAATTAAAATAAAATAGGAAAAATATATTAATCCGTACTGGTACAAGTCAACGAAAGCCCGACCCGTTCAACAATCATTTTTTGTTAGAGAGATGGGCGAGTTTGGCGCAGATGGCATGGAAGAGACAAAGATAAAAGATGTTCTTCTAAATCTCGATTTGACTTGTGGTCGGGCCGGGCTATAAGGCGATACTTTTGTCTACGACTGTCGCAGTGTTTTACCTTATGCAAATAAAATAAAAAAAATAAATAATAATAAAAGAACTATTTTTATAAACCAATAAAAAACTTACCCATTAATACTACATAAGTAAATGTAAAATTAAACTTAGGAAAATAATCTCCTTGTGTATCGTCGGGTACATATTTTTCATTTTATTTGTTTTTTAATAAGTTAAAAAATATTAACCAATTATTTTATTGTAATTGTTATTTTTTGTTTGTTGTTAATGCAAAACCCAAAACCCATGGTTACCGTTAGTCGAGCACTTAGTTATTTAGTCTGTTGTTATGCTTTGGTCTACACAGTCTTAACTATACTATGTCTACTTTAAAATGACTAAAATATTAACAGAAAAAAATAACCGTTATCTCATTAGAATTTTAAATCAAGTTCTTTAAAATCTCAACGCATTATTTTTTTAAGCCATCTCAGCATCCTAACTTGTATCTTTTCTCACCGGGTCACAGGTGAAGGGTCACATCTTGGTCAGTACAAAACTCAGTACAAGTTTCATTCACATCTAAATTTTTAATGGAAAGTCTCGCCGTAGCTTACAGTAAAAGGGTGAATATCAATTAGTTTCAAGAACGCAGTTGATACGAAAACCTGTTCGTATCTTTGTAGGTTTGTTACTTATTCAGAATAATCTTTTGGGATAGTATAAGTATATGTTAAAATTTTATTTTTCTTTGATTTAAGCTGATTCGCTAATTTTAAAATTTTTACCATGAAGTAATTTTAAAATGTTTAGTCAAGAGACTTGTAGGCGTAAATTTGTGCATATTGATTGGGATATACGGAATAAAATTTTCTATGTTAAAATACTTTTTTCTACAAGCGTGCGGAAAACTATACTTTTCTGCACTAATCTGTGTGCGGAAAATTGCACTTTTCCGCACTAGTGCGGAAAAGTAAAATCCTTTAGTTTTTGGAACATTAGTTAGTATATAATTATAAAATAATGCATAGTTTTGCTTATAATAGTCATATATTTGAAGAAACTGAATTTTGCTGTAATTTTGCAGTCTTTTTATAACATTTATTAAATAAAATAAAATAATCCTAATTTACCAAATGTAAGTATATATTTTTAAAAACTCCATATAAATTATTAAAGAATCCATAGCAACCAACTAATTGTTTATGCATCAATCAAAAATTAATTTTCTGTCACGCATTTTTCAACCAAATTGGAGAAACGTTTTCAATGGATTCTGACCACGATTTACCAGCATCGATTATCGAAGCAGCAGAAATAGCAAGTATAGATCTCCTGATTGTGAATGCTTTTAAAGAAAATATTTTTCTGGCCTATTTCTCTTATTTATCAAAAACATGTAAACCCAATACATTATGGTCTAGATACTCTATGCTAAAATGTATCATTAAGTTACGAAAGAACATAGATTTAAGCAAGTTTTCCAAAATGACGGCCTACCTTAAAAAACAAAGCGTTGGTTTTAGACCCAAAAAAGCTAAAGCCTTTTTAAAAGAAGAAATATCGAAATTCATGGATGAAGCGCCAGATGATACTCATTTACATAAAAAAGTGGCTACGATTTTTGGCTTAGCGGGTGCTTGTCGTAGAGAGGAGTTAACAAAAATATGTCTGGACCATATTGAAGACCAAGGGAATTTAGTATTGATAAACATCCCAGACTCAAAAAATCACAGCTGAAGAAGCTTTGTCAAGTATGCCAGTTTAAGAAAGCCAACAATAGCACATAGGTGATTTTTTGTGAACTATAAAACGGAGTGTATACAGTACAATGTATCGGAATTAATACCTTCTGAAAAATACCATCGGAAATAGCGGCCTATCTCAAACTTCCTAACCCAGAATTGTATACTGGGCATAGCTTTCGCCGGCCCTCTGCAACATTCCTCGCAAACTCTGGGGAACAAATATCCAACAATAAACGTCTTTGAAGCTGGATGTTTACATCAGTAGATGAAGGATACCTCAAGAATTCAACAAATTTTAGAAATGATATTTCAAACAAAATACTCAATTTTACCGAAACACCTTTCACTATCCAGAAACAACCGTCAATGCCATCTTCCAATGTACTAAACCTCTCGGTTTAAGAAACTACTTCCATAGTTGCAAAAGATTGGCTCATCAAGAACCCAAGCCGTCGCCGTCAACGTTTTCTACAGAAAAGCAACTCGCGTCAGCAATAAATTTGCAAAACGCGACCAATTGCACTTTTGCTATAAATGTTAATAATAATAATTAGTGCATAAATTCCTTCGTTAATATATAATATTTTAATCATAAATCTTTAAACTTATGTTGGTTTGTCCTCTCGCTTGTAGAAAATATTGTTCCTAACACTTGCGGAAAGTAACTTTTCCGCTCTTGGCTGCTTACCAGAACTCCGCTGCGCGTCTTGTAACGGTAGCCGCGTGCCGAAAAGTATTACTTTCCGCACTTGTTAGGAAAATAACTATTGCCTTCCAAAAATATATCACGTGGGCTGCAAACGTTAAGGGTGGAAAATAATTATGTAATACAACATCTTTAACTGACGTTTTGACCCCTGGAGGGTATGATTGTATTGGTTTCTTGCTTCGACGCTAGCTTGTTGATATTTAGTACTAAGATTTTAAAGATACCTTTAGCAGGTTTAAATTTTTAAAAAAAGTCTAACCAGAAAATTCAGAAAACCGGGGTTTATTATATAATTTTTTTTTTGTGCATGGGTAACATAGCATTCAATGCCCATTTGAATTGCTTTGGTAATTTGTTGATATATTTTGCTAAAACCGTAAGAAGAAAAACAGGTAGGATCTCGAGGGTACATGCCATAAAAATCTCTCAGAAAGCTAAACTGTATCACCAGATGGTGCATGGTACGACTTTATAAAGTGCAGAGTACCAAGGAAAGCAGTTACTGATGATAGTTCAAATTTGATAAGTGAAATATAGATAAAGCCTCAAAGTCGCAGTGTTAGCAAACATATAAATTTTTAAGCCTAGAGTTTATAGCAGTAATGGTGTTGTTTTATCTCTTTCCGTATCTAAAAACTTCGGATTTTCTCACTGCTTTAACTGAGACTGCGACTTTAAGCTTTTCCTTATATTTCCTTAAAAAGTATGCGGGTTTTGGTTAGTAATAAAAAAAGTTGGAGACCTCAGTGGGGGGAATTGTAAGATGAGGAGAGGTTACTACAGCAGATATATATTTGGTAAAAGATATGTTAAGCCAAAGGATGTCGGATTACCTGATTCGAGGTAGAAACGCTATCTACAGGCAAATCGTCGGGAACGTAAGCAAGTATGTCTTTTTTTAAATATTTTTGGTTCTTTCTGGCAACAAATGAAGGCACTTCGAAATCTAACCATTGTCGGACTGGGCCACCGGGTAACCGGGCAAACGCCTTGGGGCAGTTACGTAGGTAAAGTGGGAAAAATTTAAAATAGGAAAAATAATGGGATAAAAAAAGTATGCATATGAAATTTCTTTAGAATTATGCTTATTGCTTTTAAAATATGACGTTGAAGTTTTATGTCCACATTCTAAAAGTGTATAATCCGACCAAAAGTCGAGAAAGGCAAAAACCATCTAAAGGTCAAGGAAGCTCAGTTACCTTTTTAGGCAAAACAAGACTCAATAGATTAATTCTAATTATTTTAACTAAAAAGGAAAAGAATATCTCAAGAGAGATATCTGATGCAAAAAAAATTGTGTAGAAATGGATTCTACAGAACATATAACTTTTTTAGGACAGTGTTTCATATTATGTAGACATGGATTTAATGACAATTTTCACTAAATATTTATGGCGTTTATCGAAGGAAAAGACAAATGTGCTAAAACTTTACAGTTTTTTGCAAAATAAACTGGAAAAAATGGTCTTCAAATTAAAAATATTATAGGTTGCTCTTTTGATGGTGTAACAAACATGTTCGGCCAGTATATTGGATTGCAGGCGCATATTAAAATTATTAATCCATTTGCTATATACACGTGATGTTATACTCACGCACTTAATCTAATATTGTGTGATACTACTGAGCCTTTCTTTGCAAGCAAAAACTTATCTGATTTACTAAATCGTGCAGCTTGTTTTTTTGTGCCGAGTCCTATATAAATATGACCATAGGGAGAGACAAAATAGATACAAATCATTTTAAGCACTTGAAAATGATCTGCAGAACAAGATGGTGGAGCAAAGCAAAAGCTTGTAGAAACATTATTTGGTTGCTACTCCAATTAGATCAACGAAATATATTCAACATTAGCTGTCCTATACCGTGTGGTGCATCGCCAGACTGGCCATAGGAAATCTCATGTAAATTTTTATACATTGAAATATTGGCTCCCCTATTAAATTTACAACAAAATTGTATTAGACTATTTTGAAGACGTTGATAAGATTAGCTCACATACTAAATTTCGTTTTTTTCTGATAAGGCAATTAAAAGTTATTTAAGAAAAACTGTTTGTAAAATCGTTGCATACCTGCTACATACTTTAATGAATCCACCAGTAATAAAAAAAATGTCTTGTCAACTTTTTAATTGACGTTTCACTTTGTATTAGTTATTTCAATATGTTTTACAGTATTGAAGAGATGATAATGGTTGTAATCATTTAATAAATACAAGTAATTAAATTGAACTACATAATGATATTTTTACATAATTGAACAATTTTATAGGAAGGTGAAAAACACACTCATCAAATTTTGGCGACATACCGCGTTGAACCCGTTTATCTGACTATTTCTTTTTAACCTGTGCTAAAGAACAGCGAGAGAGGATGCGCGGTAGTTAACGGTTAGTTCGCGAAAAAATGTTTACTTAAAAACTGTCTAAAAATACGTTTTAACACAACACATTGAAACTAAAAGCTAATGTTTTTTAATTAGATGCTCAAACAGATCTCCGTTTACTGCTAAGCAATATCCTAAACGGTTATAAAATTCAGTTCTTACATTATGAAGTTGAAATACCGATAGTCGATCGCACGCCGCTGAAATTGAAACTTTTAATTCTTCTAAATTTTGATAACTCAAATTTGTATAAATAACATTTTTAATATGACCCCAAAGAAAGAAGTCGTTTGGCGAAAGATCAGGAGACCTAGCTGGCCAATTTATGGTGTAATTTCGTCCTATAGTAAGACCATTGAAAACATTTTGAACATATTCCCTTACTTCTAGTAAATTGTGTGCAGGACAACCATCCATTTGAAACCAAATGTCTTGATTCTAAAAAAGTTTCTGTTCCCAAATTGTGAATCAAGAAAAAAGGTCCAATAATCCGATGTCCAAATATACCCGCCCAAACGTTTACCTTTTGAGGGTATTGAGTCCTTGTAGATACAAATCTGTGTTCATTTTCTTTGCTCCAGTATCTGATGTTTTGAATGTTTGGTTCATTGTTTAATGTGAAGGTGCATTCGTCACTAAAACAAATATTGCGTAAGAAGTCCCTATCGTTATTTGCCATTTCCATAACTTCAAAACAAAAATCTGCTCTTCGGATCTCATCGCCTTCTCTTAATTCCTCATGGCTTTGATATTTGTATTTCTTTAATTTGCGTAGTACTGTGCTGTGATCCTTTTCTACAACTTTGCCAAGAAGCCTGGTGCTAATTGCTTTATTTTCTTCTACATGAAGTAAAACATCTAAATCGGCATTATTTTCTTGAGCTTTTTCATCGAGTACATTATTATTTCGCTCTAAGCAGTTGCATTTATTAATAAGAGTACCTTTTGTCTTAAACTTATGAACGATATTTTAAACTGTTGTCTTACTTGGAATGTGTCTGTCAGGAAAAAAACGTAGAGAACATGTCGGATACTCTTCGATAACTATTTTCCATGTAATACCATTTAATCATTGTTATTCTCTCTTCAATACTGTAAAACATTTTGAAATAACTAATACAAAGTATGTAGCAGGTATGCAACGATTTTACAAATAGTTTTTCTTAAATAACTTTTAATTGCCTTATCAGAAAAAAAAAGAAATTTAGAATGATAGCTAATCTTATCAACGTCTTTACAATAGTCTAATACAATTTTGTTGTAAATTCAATAGGGGAGCTAATATTTTAATGTATCAAAATTTACATGGGATTTTCTATGGCCAGTCTGGCGATGCACCACCCGGTATACAATCTAAATAAGTAATACATTTGACAATAAGACCAGTTTCGAGGCAATGAATTTCTTTGATTCTTTTACTAAATTTGAGGCCGTGATGGTATCATTTATTCATTTGCGTGTACCCAACGAGGAATTTTCAATAAATTAATCCGCCGCAACAATACAGAATATTTATTTACGTACAAATTTTTCAATATTTACCTCCTGCGTTTAATTATTTACAAACAAAAGTTTTAATTTCCAACAAGCATTTTATATAATCCATAATTATTCTAAAAAAACAAGTAAAAGAATTGTTTTACTATTACAATAAGGAAGTTGCTTGCACTGAATTTGCTTTGTATAAGAACAAGAAGGAGAAACAAAGGCAGTAAAATTATGCGATAACGAAATATTAACAATATTCAAGATGAAAGGCTAAAAAAATTAAAATGAAGTGTTTTAAACCCATAATAGTATCTCCAAACCCGAAGACGTTAGACGTTTTAAACTAATTTAATTTTTTTATACCTTGTCGTCTTTTTAGAAACTGCATCTTCCAATAATGGCATTACAGGCGAAAAATTTATTATCGCGGTTTGCAGCATTTCTGGTGTAGATGTAGGTACATTAAAAGAGAAGGTTACTAATGTCGCCCAATAATATGACCATTTAAAGTTACAAAAATTAAAAACACTATGTATATATATATATATATATATATATATATATATAATATATATATATATATATATATATATATATATATATGATATATATATATAATCGACTAAAAATAGTATATTTCGATCAAAAAATAAAAATCCTAAATGTGTAGGATGTACGCTTTGCTGCTTCTTGATGCTACACAAAAATAGTTTACATTTACTGGCTTATTCTAATCGATGTATTATGTATAAAAATTTAATGAAATTTTTTTGCACTTAAGCAAATTGTCATAACTATTCAAACTACAAATTTTAAAGATGATGCTAAGGTCAGCCCTCCAACAAGAGTTGGTGGAAGCATTTATGCTTCTAAATATAGAATCAGATTTGATAAAAAAATATTATGAAATTATAAATTAGCCCTTAAGTTTATTAGAATCAAAATTTTTATATTAATTCACTTTCTGCATAAAATTATTCCATTTTAAAAATTCGATTTTAAATCAAATAATTTGCCAAACATTTTTTAGCTGTTAAATTTATTGTTTCTGTTTTTACTATTTTATAATATTTTACCTTTTACATTTGTTATTTTTATTTTTTACAATAAAAATTATTTGTTTTTGATTTTTTTTTCATAAAAGTTTTAGTCAACTAAATTAAGCATGGTTGTTTAAGCTGGTGGCCAAATTACTTACCGCCTTAGGGCGGTAAATTCAACTTACTGCGCGGAAATGCTGCGGTAAGTTACGCCCGATCGTGCATAATTGAATCTTTTATTACAAAACTTGTGATAACTTAAAATATACTGTTTTAAAAATATTTTTAATACACGTTAGTTTACGTTAAAACTATTAGACTTAAAGAAGTGTTAGGGTTATTAGGTACAAAAATTCGTGGGGAGGAGTGAAGTAAAACCAAAAAGTAGCTCCTTTTTCAAAGAAATAATTTGGCATAATCAAAACCAAATTGATTCACATTGTTTTTTGTATAATAAAATGATTATATATTATTATATTTAAATTAATTTTTAAGGCTAATATATTATGTAATATATATATATATATATATATATATATATATATATATATATATATATATATATATATATATATATATATATATATATATATATATATATATATATATATATATATATATATATATATATATATATATATATATATATATATATATATATATTAAGATTATAAGTACTGCACATTATGTTTCCCATTATAAACTTATTAAGAAATAAATAAATCAATTAATATAAACTGTTATTATTTGTTAAAATGTATGTGAGACCAATACTACATTACCCAATATGTTGAAACCCGCAACATGTATTAAGGGATGGCAATAATATTAAGACGATAAATTCATGGAATTATAGTGTCTTTAATTTTAAGGATGAAATATGAATATTATAGAACCGATATTCCAAATGGGGATACGCCTAGCTGGAATCAAAATTGTGCCTCGAATATATATTCAAATTCCTAAATGAGGAAACGGTTCTGTCTGAATATATTTGCTTTGGGCCTTATCGTT